>JARJLU010018519.1:0-51100 GCA_030272975.1 Sparidentex hasta | reverse complement strand
TCATTCACACCTACGGACAATTTAGAATAATCAATTAACCTCAGTATGTTTTTGGACTGTGGGAGGAAGCCGGAGTACCCGGTGAAAACCCACGCATGCACAGGGAGAACATGCAAACTCCATACAGAAAGATCCCAGGCGTCCTGACCGGGACGCGAACCGGGGATCTTCTAGCTGTGAGGCAGCAGTGCTAAACACTGGGCCACTGTGCAGCGGATGCCCATTGTTTTAAACATAAATTCTTACCAAAAATACAAATATCTTAGTCATTTGCATTATATTTACATGCCTCAAGTAGAAAAATTAGCAGGACAAATTTGTAATAAATTGCAAGGACGTACATGAGCACTGTATATTGCTCACAAACACAGAGGGAATGCTCACAGCGCGAGACACAAGCAGATCACATATGGTCATCTCAATTCAACGAGAGAAACACAGAATATTCACTCACCCATAAAACTCTTGCCCACTCGCCTACCAAGACATACACACACACATGCATGCACACACACACACAGGCAACGCGTTGCAGTTCTTGCTCTCCTTCTGCTCCACTGCTCGACTAATGTCATTCTTGACATGACACCGATGTTTCGCTCCTCCTCATATATGTTGAGGACCAGTGAACATCGTGTCCTCCTAACTAGGGCAAGCAGAGGGCTACTGGAGATGTTTATGTTCCGATGATTTCACGTATGTGCGCGAGTGTGCTCATGCGTTGTTCTTGGTATCTTTAAAAGGGAGCACTATTGTTGGGAGGGGAGATTGCGCCTCTGAAAGCAAAATTCACTCAGGAAGCATTTGTTCCGGGAGGAGATGAGTAAGGAGATGAGTTGTTTTCTTTTCCTACGTAGACACACACTTTCAAACACACACCAGTACACACAGACACGGCGCACGCACGGACTACAAGCTCAAGCACACCCATACACACACACCCCTCCTCAGGCAGCAGGTCGGGGGGGTGGGGGTGGTGAGATGATGGGGAGCTTGCAGGTAGTGGATGATATTAAGGGTGTCTTATTTTTAGAGGGTGAGAAGGGAAGAGAGCTTAGACCGTACCCTTTTCACAGATGAAAACTACACAAGAGCCATGAAAAATAGATGAATGGAAAGCCTTGCTTCCTGAATCATGGAGAGATCGAGGTAGAGAAAGACAACAGAGGGGTAATGACTGCAGATAGAGGTTATTTATCCTTCCTCTGAGTGGTTCCTCTGTGACCCCCCTCAGGGCACTTTGCCTTCGAGCGCAACTGAAGCCACATATACACACACACACACACACGCACATAATGGTTCACAAGTTCAACAGGACCCCTTTAACATGTGAAGTGATCACATATGGTGCTCTTTAAAAGGTCAGGCACGCACAGTGTAAACCTGTAGCCTTTATCTTAGCAGGTTATTCCCACTGTGATCGCAGGACAGTCAAGCTGAGAACTTAGCAGGGCATACAAATCGTGCAAAGCCATTGAAAGACACACCAGTGATGCAAGTGGAGGGGGGGCTAATGATCTAAATGCCAAACAGACAGAAACTAATTCAAAGCCTTAACAACTCCCAATAGTATCATTTTTTTCATAGTTGTATCAACTGCTTTCAACTCAGCGAGAAGAAGAAGCGCGTTCCTCAAATCTAAAATCTTCCTGCAGGCTGTTCCTCGCTGTGAGGGCAGACATCGAGATAGATTTATAGCTCGTATTTGTTGACAAAGCTTTTGGGACAGTGAGCAGAAGGGAATCTGGGGAACTCCCGCTGTAGCCACCTCTACACTCTTCTGTAATCTAAATACATAAATAAGGGGAGTACAGACAGAATGAATTCATGAATAAATATAAGACACCGCAGTCACTGCGCATTCACATGGACAAGAAATATGCGTGTTCTGCTCAGTTGTTTTTTTTTTGGGGGGGGGTGCTTTTGTTCCTACCAATTCTCAGAACACTATGATAAATAGTGTCTAATATGCAGAGACACTGTGCAAGCTTGCAGACCCAACAGGACCACATAATCACCGCGCTCACCAGCCTTTCCCATAAACACAATAACATTTTTCATCAAAATTAATTCTGTCAACCCTTAACCTCAAGTGTAAGATGATGACTATCTGAATCACCCATGTGGCTTTTATACTTTAACTTTTTAATTAGTGCTAAAATTACCTTTCTGACAGAGCGTTTCTTCTATCCTCTAAAAGGCTAAATGTATCTGTAGAGCCAGTCGCGATTTTGAGTGTTTTTCACGTGGACACACATGACTCTAAATAAGAGAGTCATGGACCGGCACGCAAACCTGCTGCTCTTCTTGCGCCACGAAGTCTCAATCAAAAATACATAAATTACCACATCATCGGCATAAAAAAGAATTTGCCTTGATTCAAAACCCAAATTGAGTAAAAAGCAGACCTGAAATTGAATAATGGATCTAATTTCAAATTTGATACATTTCAGCTGAGTCAGTTAAAAGTGAACCCATTGAGCCAGAGAGTGCTGATTTTCTAATAAACACTTTGATTCCTTAGGATTAAAAAAATACATGTGTTCTCCTCAGTCATCTGATATTTCAATTACAACAATATTACAAAGTTTTAACATCGCCTCCTCACTGATCTCTATAGCCTTGCTCTTATCTTTTATCTACACAGCTAACTGTGCCGTGCTTATTGCCACTAAAGCGTCTGTGTTTGTATTTTACCACAACATTCAGAAAAAAGGCCTTCTGCTGTTACGCGCTGGTGTCAGCCATGTGAAATTAAAGGCTTTTCATTATACTCAAGTCTCAGGGTGCCTTGGATTCCTTCCCTCTTGTTTGCAACTGTTGTGGCCCTTGACTAAAAAGAGCACCTTTCTTAATTGAGTGCGATTAAAAAAAACACTTTACTTTTTATTTATAAAGCAAGGACCTTCAACAGTTCTCCCGAGCATGATCAAATACACTGAAAAGATTCTCTTCTATGGCATTAGTTTTGTTTTATCTAATAAGGATGTATTGCACTGGACTGAAGTCAGCCATTATTTACAGTGTACTGCAGGCACACATTCACAATAGCTGTGTCCATCACTGTACTCAAAACTGTATCTGTACTGTCTGTGTGTGTGTGTTTACCGAGGTGTACGTGTGTGTGTGTGTGTGTGTGTGTGTGTCATCTGGCCTGTGTTAGCACTTTGATGTGATTTGATCACTTGTGATCTGTGCTTTAGGGGCCGCAGTGGCCTGTGGGAGAAAAAACACCATGGTGTCATCGTGTTTTAAATCTCTCTCCTCTGCTCTGCTAATTGGTAAGAGCCACAGGCCCTACTACAAGACAAACGCAGCGCCATCAGGCCCACTGGGACAATGGTGTGTGTGTGTGTGTGTGTATGTGATTGTAAGTGGGCGGCTGATTAGGTATTCAGGAGTGGATGTGTATGGGCGGATGCGCTCGCTGTGAGAATGATGATGACTTTTTCTAATATGAAACGTATGCACCATTATTTTGTACGTACGTGTAAGCCTTGTCATGTCTCTGGTTGTGGGCTATTATCTGTCATATCCTTTTACTGGGTGTAATTTGTGATTTTCCTTTCTTCACTGTGTGTGTATAAGTGAGCATGTTAGCACAAGCGAGTCTAGTGCTTGTGCTTTTGTCACTGCCCAAGACTTTCTCTGTCTGCCCCCCGCTCAACCTTATCCAGTCTACAACTCTTGACAGCATGCTCGAGGTGGACAAGGTCAAAGCTCTCCAGTGTGTCTAAACAACAATTCATACTTTAAACGGCCCCCTCTGCAAGTTCCACGTTGTCCGCCAGCAGCCATCTTGTGCCCTGAGCCGCCAGTTTCCCTCTGACAGGTTCAATGGCAGCCTGGCTGTGGGTCACGCCTGAACACGTGCGGCTGTATCTTGTCAGGAACCTGATGGCTCTACACTGGGGCTGCTTATCTCACAGACAGCCTCACTAGCAGCACTGCGGCAGGTGAAAGAGAGGGAGCGAGGGGAGGGAGAATAGGGAAGGGAGGAAGAGTCTGGAGGAGGGCATGGGAGCGGGCGGTGAGAAACGCAGGGAGGGAGGGAGGCTGTGAGCGGAGCAGTTAGAGTTAAAGGGGGGACGACTAAATAAAGAAGAGAGGAAAAGGAGGGCAAAGTTTGTGAGGGATAGTAAGGCTGAGGGAGAGATGAAGCAGGGGGAGAAAAGGGGGGATTTGAGCGGGACTAAATGGGCGATGAAAGGAGAGATTTAAGAAGGAAATGGGGGATTTAAGAGGATGGGATGAGGTGAAGTGGACAGAGAGGAGGAAAGATGTGAGAGGGAGCGTACTGCGGAGTAATATGATGGGAACGGGGAGAGGAAATGAGCAGGACAGCGAAGGGAGGAAAAAGGCCAGCGATAGAGGCAAAAGGTTGATGAATGAAGGAGAGCGATGCCAAATGTTTGAGCTAAAGTGAAAAGAAAGGTTAACACTGAGGTGATGGAGAAATGTTGACGAACAAAAAGGAAAGTAACGTGGGAGATCTTAACGGGAATCGCGGAGCGAAGGCTGATAAGAAAATCGAGAAAAGATGCGGCTGATAAGCCTCCTCCGGGTCTGGTGAGTGAAAGGAGGGGTGGAAGGGTAGAGACAGATGTGAGGACAGGTTAGCCACTTATGCATTCAGGCACCAGAGATACAAGACCGATAGAGCGGAGAGATACAGATAGGTCAGAGGCAACTGCTACCACCGCGGCTGATGCTCATTTCACTTTTTTTTCTCTCCATTTAGAGAGAAAATTGCAATTTTTTTCCCACAATGTACAAGGGCAATAACAGGCTCACATTTGACAAACACAGCCTGTGTGTGGGTACAACTATGTGAACACTGAAAATATATATATATATATATATATATATATATATATATATATATATATATATATATATATATATACACAGTAAAGCAAATAGAACAGAGTAGAGGCTGACTGACATAACCACTGAAGCAGGCGGAAAACTTTGTGCCTGGTGTGTACAGCACAGCTGTGTGTTCATAACGGACAAGCACAGCTGCACAGACTTCACAGGTGACCTTTTAAAGCCGGATGGTGTGACTTTAATATCTCGCTTCCTCGTCTTCCTCCCTCCGCCCCACACTCCTCCTCATCTTTCCCCTTCTTCTCTATAATAGAGGCAATTACCTCTCATCTTTTCATCTTATCTCGGAGCCTCCTCCTCCCATTCTCTCTCTTTCTCTCCATCACTTTATTTCTCGGCCGTCTCCGTTTCTTCCACCACACCCCTTGACTGTCAAAAGCCCTCTTTTTTTTTCTACAAAAATGAAGTCTATTTCCTTAAAAGCTGACAGGGAGGTTCTGATGGTGATTTGGCAGCGTGTCATCGTGGGTAATGGCGTTTGGAGTTCCCAGCTTCATTGGACTACATTATAAAGTGTTTGATCTATACGCACCCTTCTTAGCACTCTTCTCCTTTTTTTCTACCGTAGAGATCTTTGACAGGCGTAGAAATGAGACGGAAGACTCTAAGAGACTTTTCAATCTCTTCTGAAAGGAAAGTGGAGCACAGGGGCGGGTGGGCTGGTGGGAATGGACCAAATCTCATATTTTTCAGGAGTTTTCACAAGTTTTTTTTTTTTTTTTCACAGCAGAACGGTAGTTTTAATATTTCAACTTCCCGATTGAGGCATTATGTGTCTGGACTGCAGCAGAGATTCTACATAGCTTCACTTGTGCGAGTGATATCCCTCTCTCAAAGCAGTGAATACGTTTAGAAGCTGAAACCTATTTCTGTGTTGAAGTGGAGTTTGAGTGTTTTGTGTGGAATATGTGCCATACCAGTATCTGATTATGGTGCTTCCTTCCAGTAAGAGAGGAAATGATATCAGGCCCATACAGCAGTTGCTGGTGTCACGTCTTAACTGAATGCATTGCTTGCTGTGGCTTTGTGTTGCGGGCCGCATGGCGAGAAACGAAAGGCTAGAGAAAGTTTGATTGAGAGGGAAAGACAGACAGGAAGAGGAGTTTTTCAGATGTGTTCACCCATCATGCTATAATGAATGCATGCCATCTGTCTCTGCACCTCTATTAAAAACTCCTTCAGAGAAACCACAATCACATTACATGTATACACACTCACACACTCTCCCAGCACCTCTAATTGCTGCGTGGGCAGCCACCTTTGACATCCTCAATCAAAGGACATTCACACGTACGTGTGCAGACGCACAAGTCCATGTGTCTGGACTGCTCACAGAGATACACACCCGTGCAAACATACACACAAAGACGCACATATACAGAACGAAATATCAAGTGGTGTAACGACAAAAAGGTCATTTTCATTTTAAAAAGACCTCCTCTGCAAGGCTGTATAAAAGTGCGCAGACACGCTGGTGAGAAAGCAATCATCTGCAGCGTGTTTGTGGAGCTGTGAGTGTTGGATCGAGCTAATGAAGTTAAGAAAGAGGTTTGAAGAAGCGTGGGTGGATGTCTTGCTAGCAATCTTAATAAACATCACATCCACTTTTAATTAACAACATTTTGCTGTGACGACAAGGTACTGACAACCAACAGCACTCAATCGTGCCTGAGGACGAGTGTTTGCACATGTGCATGGCGGTATCGATGTGGGTGCGTGCACGGGTGTCTGTGAACTCGTGGAGGTGTTTGTGTGTGTGTGTGTGTGTGTGTGTGTGTGTGTGCGCGCGCTCGTGTGTGTGTGCCTACGTGATGCACAGCGCCTCCCCCTCTTCATGCTCAGTGCCTGTGTGTCAAGAATTAAGGGAGAGTCATAATTGCATGAAAACTAATTTCATCTCTGAAAACCCTATTTAATGGCTGCGACTTTATTGCCTCATCCTCTGTGGCTATAAATTATGTGAATTACTGTTCTTTCTGCCTCTAAGTACATGCAAAATTTAAGCTTCTCAGTGGATAATAGATCCAGTTTGAATAATGGTGTCTTGTAATATATTATATTTTGTCCCCCCACTACAATAATAGACCCTGCAAAACAACTTTCAACAACAGTTTCTATCTTAAAACAGGATCTGGCTCATTTTTGCAAGGCTGATTTGATTTCAGGGAGCATTTAGAAGCTTGGAACAGATCTGATACATTATACATTTCCACTAATCCACCAAACACTAGCCTAGCAGAGCAAACTGAGACAGTGAGTGCAGCTCCAGCGTCCTGTCCGGTCTAGAATATTTGGTGGAGAAGGATCTTTTGCGATTTGCCCAGTGTCTTTTCGTAGATACAGTGCATGAAGCTCCAATCTATGAAATTACTTCCGGCTCGATAGGTAGGTCTGGAGAGCAGAGCCCTAAAACCTTAAAATTATTGACACGGACACATTTTCCTACTGGTATCTGGCCATGAGATTTTAGTTATATGTGTTAATGATTTGAGATACGTGTGAGATGTCTGCTTCCACCATAATACAGGATAATCAATGGTGTGACGATCGCACCCTCTGGTTACAGCACAAATGCCCTCTTGAATGCCCTTATGGAATGGTTAAAACATGTATGTGCATTCCAGTGTGGAACAACACAGTGCTGTTTATCATGATAGACAGCATTTTTCCCGTATGAACACACATACATAGACTTGCACGGCAAGGACAATTGCAGGACAACTACAAAAAAACTATTGCTGCTACTACAAGCAGTTAAAATTGCCAGTAAGATTTAACAGAGGCTTAATAACAACAACACAAATGTACAGTTTCAAAATCAAGGAATATGTCTAATTATCAGAAATCTCACAAATTAAATCAACACTGTCTCTGCATGGCTGGATATTACTATAGCTTTGTTGTTGTTGTTGTTTGTTTGTTTGTTTGTTGTTTATTTAAGAATTATTTAGCTGGTAAAAGGGAACCTCTAAAGTGGTGCCTCGACTTCTCCTGGTGAGTGACGTAGCCTATCAAGTGTAAATGCCCGTATAACCAAACAAATCTGGAAACATCACAGACCTCTAGCTTAAAAAAAAACTCTGAGGGAGACACCACACATCCACTGTCTGTTCAACACTGACTGTATGATATTGTCATATGGATGGTGATGTAAGTCTACGACTGTACAGCAGGTATAAGTTTTACTGTACAAACTGAGTGATGCAGAGATGTGGAGAGGTGCCCGGTTTGACTGATGTGTGGTGGGCAGGCGTGGAGGATCATCTTCCGATGGTGACTAAGAGTTGTCACAGAGGAGGAGAACTTAAGTAAGCAGGACTTTCCTGGATCACGTCCCAATCTGCATCAGGTCGAAATATCTGCTATAAACTGTCACGCCATAAGCCTGTAGGCGTGTTGATGATTAATCTGGATTTAGTGCGGTTTCCATGCGATTTTGTTCAAATATTGGCCGTCATGTTCGAATTACAATTAATGCTCTAGATCTGATATCTAGCTTTGAGGCAGCTCTGTTTACTTGGTCACTACTATATAAACACACACTGCCCAATTATTCCACTGCAGTCAACAATCATTAAATTGCAATTATGTATTGATAGTGAGATATTAGAGTTTCCTCTCTTTTACAAGCAGCCTCCCATTTATAACACGTGTATCATTAATCCATTATAACTCTGTGTCTGTTACTCCATTCAAAGTGTTCCCACAGTGCATGTTTTTTTTGAGGGAGGGGGATAAAGTCCCTCCCGTTTCTGAACAGTTTTGTTGGAGTGACATGTTGTACGAAAAGACACCGAGCCACATTTGAATTGTTTCAACTTAACGTCTCGCCCCCCCGCCAAGTGCCCCTGTTTGTGTTTGTCTGAGTCGGAGGAGGAAGGGGGATGGAGAAGAGAACAGGCAAGGAGAATTTCTGAGAAAAAAAAAATCAAAGCTCAAAGAAAAAGGAAGCATCTTCAGGCGGCCAAGTCACGTTGAGCACATAATTATATGAAGTGACAATATGCAAAAAGCTGATGTTCGGCGCCTGGGCTCTGACGTCATCACTCGCTGCGGGAATGCATTAAGCTCGACGCGGCAGAAAATTATACACTAACTTACATCTTAAAATCACATGTATGCTTGATGAGGACCACGCTTCTTATCGAATGTTATGTAGTGTGACGAGATGATGACGGCCATTAGTACATAAATGTAAGTGGCAATAATTGTGGTTGAGTGAAGTGGCAGCATTAGCTGTAAAGCTGGAGCTCAGCAGTTTGAAAATGATTCATGTGAACTAAAAAATATTGTTTTGTTCTCTCATGGACTTCCTATGAGGCCAGATTGACAGGTAAATAATTCCTTGAAGGGGCTGCTGCAATCCAAGTTTACATGCCTAAAACCCACAGTTTATCACATAGTTACAGCTATGTTATCAGAGGGTCACTGGTTCGATTCCCCTTGTTTGCATGTCGAAGTGTCCTTGGGCTAGATACTGAACCCCAAACTGCTCCTTGATGTGCTCCATGTATGAATGCATGAACTACTGTAAGTCGCTTTGGACAAAACAGTCTGCTAAATGTAAAAGTAAATGTTACATAAATCAAAAGTATTAAAGCATCGCAATGCATAAGCCATCCAACAGCCATACAATGAAGGAGCTTTATTCATGAATAGCATTACTAGATGGCAGCTGCAGAAGAACAGAAATAGCAACAGCTGACTCCAAGACATCATCGCAACTCTCTGATTTAGCTTAGCACACAAGAGCCAAGGCATCTACTCACAATATGCATGTAGGCACAAGCAGCAAATTAGCATAGCAGTGATCTCCATGCTTCACAGTGGGGGGAAAGTCTCTTTGAGACAAGTCAGTCCCGAGCCATTTAGTACGCTTGCAGCTATCAAAAAATTGCAGACTGGGTTGTTGGCGCTACCATCTGATGTGGTGATGCACACGTTGTGCAGCTCTTTTCGCAGACTGACGATACACAAGCACAGGCATAAACCTCAACAAAGAAAGTAAATGTACCACCACTGCTACCATCGCTAAAGTAAAAAGTGAGCAAGGAGGGAGAACAAAGGTGTTTGTGGAGAGCTGGAGCAGCACGCTACATACAGATAAGCTCACTGTGTGTTGGTATTCAGCCATGATTCCCATAACTCAACAGGGAGTGGGGAGGTCAACAACACTTGCCTTCTCAAACTTGAATATTGCATGATCGGCTCCAGGAAGAGGAGTGCTGATTTATCTGGGATATTTATCTTAAATGATTAAAATAAATACATATTTTCAGAGGAATCCAAATGTCCTCTCCCTTGACTTGCGAACTGACCCGTCTTGGTTTGGTAACAGCCTCAACGGCCTTCAGAGGGAAAGTTGTGTTAATGACTCATCCAACCACCCCACCCACCCTTAAATATGACTTTTCTCGCTCTCTTTATACTACTGCATCAGAGGAGCACTTGATGCTAGAGTGGCACCTACACTATCAAACTTAGAAGCTTAAGGTCACTGACCAGACTGCTGTACTTGTGTTGGTACATGCGTTGGTACTGAGAATAGCATTCTTCATGGCATTGTTCTTTGACCTAGATGAAAATTCACGTAAAACTTAAAACTGTACCAATAAACCAAGGTTATCAACTAAGTGAGAGAAAGCTACAGAGCTTGTAGGCTGCAGAAAAAATCTCCTTTCCTTAAAATCATTACGATTGTCAATCATTTTAAAACGTCTCCAGCTTCTCCTAAGGTTTTTCAGCCAAGAGTTTTTCAGCCAAGAGTTTACCAGCGTTGGTATCACATGATGGTGTGTTTTTCGTCAGCTATCAACAGTCTTGGTAGTTTCCAGTTTGTAGAAGTATTTACTTTTATGGAATGCGCCCAATGCACATATGTACTGCCCTAATGTTGGATTCAGCAACAGTAACATTAGCTAGCATGTTAATGTGTGCTTGCTAGCATTGATGTGCAACAACTTAAGGGTGCTTTAACTCGAACAACAGCAGGGTTGTAACGTGACTGCAGTGGTAGCGATGGTAGATGGACTGCCACATTTAGTGGCTGAATATTATCAAAGACATCTTTAATCTGTGAGACATTCTGCTAACTTGTGTTCTCAAGCAATGGAAAGCAGAAAAAAAACAATTATCAGGGCTTACTTACTTACTTACTTACCAGACACCTTTCCTGTGTAATGTCTCAGAATCAAATTTACTCTTCTTTTGATGTGTACTCAGTCTAATTAGATCAAATGTCTAAATTTGTCTAGAACCCATCACAATGAGCTCAGTCTTAAATAATGAACTAAATAATGAGTTCATAAACATTTCCAACTGAACATCTACTCACTACATTATGTTAATTAGAACCATTGTTACCTTATTAGAATATAATTCCCAGCATGCATTGCATAAAGGTTAAAAATGTCCTTTTGTCCCCCAACGTAAAGGCAGTTGCATGACTGCGGCTGTTGTATCTGTTTTTATACACGTGCCTCAGAAGAGTCAGATGGTCTTCTCTCTGATCAAAATGAAAACAGGTTTGCACTTTGCCACTACCTGCTGTGGGTCATGACTGCTAGCAGTACAGCAACAGCTGTAATTAAAAGAATTTGGTGGCCATGAGGGATTAGGCTTGACACAGTGAATAATGAAAAGGGAAAATTTTAAGAAGCGAAGCTCATTCATAAATGGAAGATGTCAAGTGTGTATACAGATAGGAGATAATTGAATGTGCTCAATGCCAAAATATAACTCAAAATGTGATTGAAGTTGCTTTTAAATTTTGACTATCATATATACTGCATAGTATTAATGTTAATGGCAGCAATGATGGCAGCATTAATAGTGGCAGTTACTCTGGCAACAGCGTGGATGGTTCTCTTTACTCAGGTTATTTAATTGGATGTAGCAAACTTGTTCATAAAAATGATGTTTCTAAAGATAGGTTATGAAGTCAACTTTATTTATTACCTATCTCAAATCAAAATAGTAAAATGATGAAAAACACCAGAAGTTATTACAAAGCATGCATGCATACGCGCAAGATTCCACACTACAGTGCTCTTTGAATTTGTCACGACTTCTGATTGCTCTGTGAGCATATTGTCATGGGAGAACGCCGCATCAAAGTGAAGCAGCAGAGAGGAAGAAAAAGCTATATTAAACGTGATGGTTCTTAAAAAATGAACCTCTGAATGTTTCAGAAGATGTGACTAGTGTGTGTGTCTCTGCGTTTGTGTAAGTGTGTGAGTGTGTATTGTATGCTTAAGACTGCACAAGTGTGCTTTTGATATTAATGTTTAAATCTGTGTGATATACTCACTTTAGATCCATCTCCCTCCCAACAGACACTGCTCCCTGTGGGTGTTCATGCTTCCAGTGTACAAATCGAATGTTTTGGTAATGTGTCTGCTAAATGTGTGTGTGTGTGTGTGTGTGTGTGTGTGTGTGTGTGTGTGTGTGTGTGCGAGCCCACTCCAACAAAACAGTCTAGGTTTTCTATTGTCTTCTCCAATTCCAATGGTTGTTGTGTTCGTGGTCATTATGGATAAAATATATTGCCAACCTACAGTATATATCTGTAAGCTATAAACTTACACGCTAACATTTTTATCACTATTGACGTTATGTTTTACAATATCATCCAACCACTATATAGACTACCTCACGCAATCCATAAAGTCGATAAATAAAACTGCAGTGCAGCTTATTATTCACCATTGTGAACAATGACAGGTCTTCGACGGCACACTATACCTCACATTTTGCTTTAAATCGATGACAGATTTCTAATGGGAAATCTCAGAGTGTAGTGGCACTGGAAACATTGCAGTGTTACCATTAAAAGGCTTGCAGACTGATAAAAAAAAGAGGAAGTGTTGTGGAAAGAAAACAAAAGTTTTCTGAATTTAGTTGCCTCTGTGTTACTGCAAAGTGCCTCATGGAGCCAGGAGCGACAAAATATACATATCAATCTCCAGGAAATGCATTCCTTAGAGAACATAGCTGAAGAAACATTTCTGCAGCAGGTGTTTGAACGTTAAAAAGTTTGGTAGGAATTGAACACTTGCAATAACAGACCGCCTTTATCAATTGTTACTCTGGCCACTGGGGGTTTAAAAATATAGATAACAGGTTAAGAGCCACTTTAGCTGTTTAATATCCTGCACTAATCGTTATGATGAAATGAAGAAATCCGGCTGTGCTGATGAAGCCATTAATCAACCAAGTTAAAGAATTAATTAGCTCATATTGATAATGTTAACACACTTGTCTTCACATGAAACCTTAATATGAATCCTGTGGAGACATAGTGGATTCGATAAATCAATTCACTCGACTAACATGCTAATTTATGCTCCACACCACCTAATAGGATCTATTGACGCAGCCAGTGGTGAAGATTCTACTGTGAATCGCTCCTGAGCACTTGTTTGCATGTGTTCATTCACAGACAGATGCCACCAATGTTGATGCGGCGTCCTGCATTCAGCGCACATGGGGCTGGGCGTCATGAACACAGACCGACAATGTGGGTAATGGCAACCTCACAGCCAAAATGTGAGAAACATGGTTTGGTCGGTCTGTGTGTCTTTGCCCACAGATGCAACTGCATTGTGAATTGAAGCAATAACACCATACAAAAAAACACACTGAACAAGGTGTTAAATGTAACAGAGAACTTGGAAGTTTCTCAGCAGATGTATAATGGTGTGTATAACTCCATCCAAAGTTTGTTTATTTTTAGTCATGCTAGCAATGTGACTCCAGGGCTGAAAGTGTGAGAGCGGCAGACGAAAATATCCATCTCTTGGATGGATTAACATGAAATCATTTACACAGCCAGTCATGGTCACCAGAAGATGGATGACTTTGGTGATCTCCTGATCTTTTCTCCAGTCCCTTTTGGGCAAAATTTTAACTCGCATCTTGACTTTGCTTTATGACTTAACACTATACCTCCATGTCAAATGTCATTCCCTTCAGCCTCAGGAAGTTAATGTGTAACACAATCCCATTCAAAAATACCAGCAATCAAAGTCTCAACAATTGTAATAGGACTGAACTTTGACACCTTATGGGAAAAAGTAGTACTTTTCCCCAAGTGTCACCTGGAGCTAGTCGATGAAAAAAAGTGACATGACAGATGATTTCCTTCAGGTTGAGGTGGATCATAAAATGTACTACGGCCCTGAGCTGCTTCTTGGCAGCCCCCATGAAAACTCAAACTTGCAGCTATACAAAATAAAATGACTGGTGCAAACAAAAAAGTATTGAAAATAATATCCGCAATATGATATTGTAAAGCAATTATTTTCATCAAAAATGTATTTCACTGAACTAAGTTACCAAGAATCCCAAAAGAAGACAATAACCCACAAAACGTTTTCCCTAGAAAATAAAAGTGTGAATTCAATTGTTGTCTCTTTTCTAAATAATTGATTTCTCTACTCTGGTACATCAATCAATCATCAATACATATGTTCTTTTCAGATAAAAAACATAATTTATCATTTTCCCACAACCAGCAACAGTATAATCATTTGCCATCTGTATAATGTAATAACTAACTACAGTGAGATCGATCAAGTTTTGTTTTTTTATTTATTATTTTTCTTTTAAAGACTTGCTGCTAACCTAACAAACATTTAACCATATTGGTCAGCATAAAAGAGACCATGTTGACCTTTACATTACTTGTTTTTGTTCTTATGTTTTTGTATTTTAGTGGAGGCCCAGTGTTTGCTTTATCAGTTAGACTGAAAATAAGTCCAAGACAGTAATCTTTTTATTGATAATTTTGAGTCATCAAATGCCAAAGAAGTTGCAGGCTGATGCATGACAGTAAATAAGCTCTTTACTTAAACTAAATGTGTCCGACAACAAAATTCTTGTTCCCCAATCCTCTTTATTTCATGTCATGGTCCATAACAGCTCAATCCCTTTTTTTTTTCAAGGGGTTGCGGGGTTTTTTGACACAGCCAATCCCAATCCCAATTAACTGCTGACGACGGCCAACAAGACTGTACAGTGTTGATTCAGTAGCATTTCTTTAAACTGTTACTGCTGTAGCCTTCAACTCAAACCGTATAGAAACATTTCTGGCCATAAATCAATATTCAATCAGCAAACTCTTGCTATCTAGTCTATTTTTTTTCCTTTCATTTGTAAAGAATGACTCAATCCTTGCACAACCGAGCCTGTCAATCTTCATCATCCTTTGTGAGAATTGTAGACACTCAAGCTGAGAATAAATGCTGCCTAATTTTTGTGCTGCATTTTCCTTTTTGTTTATTTATTTATTTTTTTTACACCAATTAAGGTAAGTAAAGACATATCTAGTTTTGACTTTACAGGGAACCTGGATCAGATTGCATATTCAGATCACTCCAAGCCACTTCTGCAGAGCTTGATTGTGGTCACGTAATGATTATGAATTTGCTACCTGAAGTGCCGGCGGTGGTGATGCAGCAGGCGGATTTGATATGTATCGTTCTGGCCAAATTGTTGGCCAAAAGTAAAGCTGCAGGCATCTTTTCCTCGCTTTCAAACAGCCGATCTGTGGCCATCCCTGTTTAAGCTTGTCTCATGTGTTCAGCTGTCTGAAATGGATGCTCACTGCGGTGTCAACACACAGTCAAACTGCTTCATCCAAGTCATCTGGAGCCTTTTTTCACAGAAATGTTTGCTCGAAACAGAAAAGCAGGAGTTTGCATCCCTGAGGTGCTCCAAGTGTAACAAACCAAATGTGAAAAGAAAAGTATATAAACGCTATGAAAACGACCCGCACACAGCTGGTACCGGCATTGAATAAAAATGTTTATCCTGCAACAAAACCAATTGTCTGGGGTTTGAACAAGCCAGCTGTGTTTTTATTTAACTTTATTGTGTGCGCCTCCATGTGTGTGTCTGGTTTTGTTTGCAGCGTGATGGCCTGCAGTGACGAAATGACATTTTGTACCAATTCACAGACTTTTCCCGCGGGTGATGGCGACAATACATACACAAGCGCGCGCTCAGAAAGACCCATATGCATGCGTTCGCACACACTTGCGCAAGAACATGAAGCCTGACTTTGGACAAGTTTGAGTGAGGGGGAAATGAGATACTATTTCTGCTCACTCAGACAATAGTGTTCCTTTTAACTCCATGGCAGAGACTATCTCAGCAATCACCTTGAGATGGAGCCTGCAGATAAGACCAGATTAGATGGGCATGGAGATGAGGGGGGAGATAAAAGTCTTTAACAGACAGCGAAGGATCTAATTAGCACAATGAAGATTTCTGCCGTCTGGCTGAGTCAGCCACGGTGTCATCAACCTTTTGTGTTGGTGGAGGGAAAGTATTGCCAGGGATAAAAAATAAAAAAAAAAAGAAAGAAAGAAAAATCCACTATGTTCAGGGAAGTTGCAGTGGGAGGTAGAAAATCTATCTGCGTGAGTGTGTATCTGTGTGTGTTTGACACAACAATTCACCCAAATACTGTATACAAATTTTTCCTATTGTTTACCTTTCGCCCACATATAAGTATATACAGGGATTTGTCCGTGTGTTTACTTGCATTTCTATTCTAATGAAGACTATATTCCCAGAGGATGGAAAGAAATTAACATTTTTGTTTGGGGAGGGGGGGAGATGAACTCATCCATACAACAATGATAGCACACAATGACGCATCAGTAACACCTCAATAACTCATGCTGAGTGACAGCAGCCTATCAGGCGAGTAGCAGGAGGAACATTAAGTAAACAAAACAGTGAGTTAAGGTCAAGCTTGGGTTATGTTTCGGCATCCAGCACAATGCAACCATCATTTTAAATTATAGCTCGTATCTTCCTAATCAGTTTTCTTTTAATTCAGCGCTAAAAACAAAACAAAACACACATTTAAGGCTATCAAAACATGCCGACTGTACTACCAAAACTAAGAAGTTTAACACAGAGTTTAAAAGGTGACATTTTTGAGAGATTATTTCCTGGCGGAGGCTTCAATTTCCTCCTCTGGTTGTCAGGTGATTGACAGTAAGCACAGCGTAGGTGTGAAATAATATGAATTAAAAAAAAAAGTAAATAAACAAATAAATAAAAATAAAAACTCAAGTCCCATGAAACAACAATAGCACAGCAACTATAACAAAGCAAATTAAGACTTCTTGTTTATTGTGACGGATTACCAAGCGCAAGCAATTTTTGAGTCTTGCGGAAGGTGTTTTTCAAACAACACAAAAATGACTGCAATTATTTATTTTTTTCCCCATACGTTCCTTTGAAACAAAAACAGGCCCTGATATCTTTAATAGACTGGCTACATCCGCACACTAACAGGAATAAGCGGAAAGAAATGGAGCCACCAAGATAATTGGCAGACACTTACGAAAAACACACTTTAAAGAGGGTTTGGGGAATAAATGTCGTTAACGAGGGTCCTCACAAGTCCGATCCAGAAAAAGAGATCTTACATCTACACCTGTTATTATTCCTAAAAACTGTGCAATGTTTTTACACCAAAATGCGAACATGGGGATTTTCTTGCTTGAGCTGAAACAAGAGTGAGAATCACAACCACTGACAGGCCCGTGGAGCAGTAGTTATATATGATGAGCTTATCGTGATGTATGGCACGGGCATCTTCAATAAATTTAAACGTTTGATTCATTGCCTCACTGCATTCTGGGCTTGCTCAGGACACTGCATTCAATATAAGACAATCACTCATTTGCTCTGCATTTAATCATGGTCGGACATTTTTAATCCTTTCTCTGTGTATCAGGAAATGGTGCTGCACAGACAGAAGCCAGCAGAGATGGTACATTTAGATTAAACAAAACTAAAGTGCCAAATGGTTTCTCTTCATTCTGTCACTGAAATAAATCAATAAATGCACACGCGACCATATCTTTGGGTCATATCTCTCATATCCTCCTCCCTCATCTCCTTCCTAGCTATCGAATGAAGGACAAACGTCCAAAAGTATTAAAAAATGAAGCTCAATCTAAGATCTCGGCTCAAATTTGTCTAACGAAGTCACAAATCAATTGGCGCTGTTATCGTCTTTTCCTTCATAACGAGAAACACATCTTAAGAGAGGAATATCAGATAAAAGTCATCACAAAGTGATCAAGCAGAATTCATGAGGTGAAAGAAAAAAGTCTCTCCGAACGCCAGATTCCGCCTCGGAGGTAAAGTCGGGTAACTGTGAGCTCTTGACTAGATTTATATCTGTGGATTTTGCCTTTAAAGTCTCCCTGTGAAGTCTTCCTGTACACAAACAAGTTTCATTCACATTCAGCGTTAGTCACCAAGCATTGTGTGAATCTTTGAAGTCTAACACTTTTCCCTCCTTCCCACAATTGCAAAGTCATATTTACTTAAAAGTTTCAATTCTGCATCGTTAACACCCATGTTCACTTGCTAGCAGTTTTATTCTCCACTGCCTTTAATGGTGCATCATCGCTGTATTCTTGGACCTGTGCCGTACCTTTGCATATTTTGAGTGGCCAACTTAGGATACTTGAGGGGCGAGGACGAAAGGAATAAAAAGAGTGCCAGCTGTATGTGGTGGGGCACAAATTTGCAGAAAAGGCACTGGAAAGGCATCCTAGAGGGCACTTTATCCCATTTTATCTACCATAGGGGGAATCAAAGAGGGCACCATCACAACATTCTTATGAACATGAGGACACTTGGGTGCCGTGTCCACTAGTGTTTTGGTGTCTAAAAGCCTGTTAGGCTGGTAGGTTTTGAAATTGATCCTGTACATCCCTGAACACAATCTAATAGTAGTTTGGATCTGAAGTAACCATTCAAAACACCAAATATCACACATTAACACAAACAAACGAAGCAATTGAGACAGTGGTCGGCCAGGACGTTCCGTGTTCTGAGAGATAAAATTACTGTTTTTGTGAATGGCTTTGAGCAGAGTGATACAACGGCTACACAAAGGATCTCAATCTTTAACAAAAAGGTCTCACTGTGGGGATCCTTTCCAATGTTGTCAGACACTTAGAATACCAATCAGAGCCAGTCAATGACGAAGAATAAGCACATACTTTGATGGCCGTGTTTACTCTCAGGACTATATTGCGGCCTTTGCAGTGTGTTTTGTGGCTGCCAGCTGAGGCGATCTGCTGGAATAAAAAAAGAAAAAAAAAAAAACTTTTTTCATACTTTTGTAATTAGTCCCATTATATGAAAAAACACAGTCCAGGTTCAGTTCAGTGCCTGGGTGTAAGTGTCACAGCTTCACTTCAGGTGAACAAGGCGTCGAAGTTCGCACTCGCACTGTTCTCTCTTCGCAAGTAAGCAGCAGCTTAGAGACTGAAAAGGCAAATATCAAGCTTCTGCTTTCAGCGACAGGAGCCACACCGAGTCAGAGAAATAGGTGTGTTGTCGCTTGCCACAACTGTAAAAACCGAGGGGAGAGCAACAGCATCCCTTACTATCTAATAAGCACATAATAATCCTGCGAACAAGGCTGAAGTTTTCAGCTCAGGACACTCCCTGAGTATGACAGCTGGACTCCAGGGTCATCTCAATGTATATATCAGGAATATGCGCTGAACATCTTTCAGGTATATAGAAAAGCACAAAAGGCCAATTACTGTCAGATACTGGTTAAGTTAGAGGATTAAAATAATTAACAAATGGCCCACAATGTTCCAGCAGTGTGTAAATTACATGCCGCGCAGCACAGCGCCCTGAGCCCCTAGCATTCGCCTCTTCCCTGTGAAGCAATACTTTTAAATGTGTCTAAATTGGTTCATCTTTTGACATTCACTTTATGTAAATACATGTCTTATCATCAATATTACGATGTGTTTCAGTGTCTTGATTTACAGTGATGAAATTGTAACTGTATGAAATTACCTCTGCGTAATTCCCATCAAATTTCCAGACTTCACAGCATGTTTTGTTTGAGAGTTAAAATGAGCTAGAGACCCTTTTCAGGTGTAGTTTCCTTGACCAAGTGACAGAGCCATACGTCCCGGTATTTTATGATAATAAGCAACTGGTGGAAACCATGAGTAAGATTACCATCCAATTCAGTCCTGATCCAAGGTCACCGGGAGCTCATTTCATCACAATAACTCTGGTACACATGTGGCCCTGACAGCAGCTAAAGCGACGCACTCTTTGTGTCTAATAAAAGGAGCAGTTAACATAATCCCTAGCATTCATCACTTAAGACCCACCAGAAGTGTGTGGTGGTGTCTGTATCTGCAGAGACCCTACCTTCTACCTGTGTTTCCTAGTAATTTTTTTTTTTCCATATATGTTTCGCTGTATCATTTTTAGGGCAGTGGGTGTGTAACCCCAGCCGAGGGCGGGACAACCAGGTGACAGGCATGAAGCACACATCCAAGAGGAGCCGCTCACCCAACTTCAAATGTTGTGCTCACACACTGCACCCGCAAGCCCTACCCCTACTGCTTTTCATCTTTATTATCTCAATTTGAATGTACTCTCAAGCTCGCCGAACCTATAAGTCTACTCATTTTACAGTAGAACAACTCCTGAGAAGTCTGAATTAATTGCTCAAGTTTAATTCAGGTAACTCATCTTTAAGTAACACGGGTCTTAAATGTTAAACAGTACTGCCTATAGGAAGAACTGTACACTGTAAAAGTTTTTTCCTTTATGGTTTGTGAACTTCCTACTTTTAAGCTAAATAAACCATTTAAAAAAAAATACTAATTTGGTTTTGCAGAAAAATGCATTGTCACAAGCATTTTTTTCTTCACACCTGTGACAGATGGTTTTTCCAAGACAGCAATGACACATTCCTAATGGCTGGAGGAGGTAGCTCACACACCCTCACTGGTGAACAGACACGATCATGAGAGCAAACACGAGTGTGTGAATTGAGCGAAAACATCGTGCTCAGAAAGTTGGAAAGCTTTGACAAACTAAACTGGCCCCTGCACCGCCTTTATCCTGGAGCTCATTCATTTAAGATCCTCCACTGTCACAGGCTGCACCTCCATCCATCTAATGTCGTCGTTGTTTTCCCTCATCACTCCACAGCTCTGTCAACCAGTTACTGCTAATGTGGATTGATTATACACGAGAATGTTAATAATTTTAAAAGCATCGCGAATATACGTCTGTGATGTTTTGGGCAGTCGTTCACATCGAATCTGTAATGAAAACAAACTCTGGCCGTAAATCGCCACAGTGGAGCTGTGCTCACAGGAGCATTTTGTCATTTAGTCTGTGTCCTTCCCGAGTGCTGTCGTCAAGGGCAAGTGGGGGTAAAAAAAAAAAGGTCCAATCACAGCTCATTAACATTTGGGTTGATTCAGTCTGTTGTTAGCTGTTAATGATGTTGTGTAAATATTTACTGGACAACACCGATCCTCAGACTGTCTCTGTGGCATTTTGTCGACAACATGTGACTCACGATGATCAAACTCTGTCATCCCGGGTGACAAAACAGAGGAGGCGCACACAGAAACACAAACACGCAGACAGACATGATTTGTCCCTCGAGCGTCTCGTCGAAAACCTTTTTCCCACAAAACGTTTTAATTCTCCCCACGCCGTGAGTCACTGCGGCACTAAGTCACTCAAGTTCATTCAAACAGGATTCCGACAAACTTCACCAGCCAATGGCTGAACAGCCTCCAGGTCACATGACTTCCGCTCTTCCAATTACGCTTCCTTTTCACCCAAATAAATAAATAAGTGAATAAACACAGAAAAAAAAAAAAAGCCTTCCACCGAGCAGATAAGACAACAGCTGCAGGGAGAGATCAGAGGGCGATGGCGCACTTCTTCTGAAGTGCAACATTTAACAGTTTATTGAGCACAGCTCTGTGATTTCATTAAAGCGTTTTTAATCCAAAATTAATAAGGGTGGTTATTAACCTTTTCCACCCCCGTTCCTTATTAGACTTTTATTTCACTGATGTTTAGAGCCGCGTAATGAGGCTGCAGGACGCACTTCGCTCACACTTACAGAGCGCATGCGTGCTCGTGTGTGTGCATTGCGTGTACGTCGCTGTGCGTCACCTTAAGCCCATGACAAACAGAATATGAAGGTTTTAATAAGAGGGTAGGTGTTGCTCGGCGCCATCCTGTCATTACTGTCATTGTGGAGCGGAGCGGTGCTTCTTTGTGTGCAGCTGGCAATCATGGAGAGCAAGATCTTACCTCACCGCTCCACAGCCCGTCGGTACAACAAGCTGCTTATTTTACCACCCGGCTCTGTCCTCAGACACTTTGCATGGAACGTTCTGTCAGTTCTTTCAGCGGGAGTTCATTCCTCCGCGTCTTTTCCTGACTGTCTTTGTGTAAGTTTACAAAGATCTACCTGCCTGTCATCTCTCTCTGTTGTTTTTCCAAATTTTTTCCTACATTTCTGTCCATACCTAATTGTATGTGTTCTGCTTCCCCCCATGTATAAACACACAAATGACTTGGACATGTTGTTTTTTTTAATCTGCTCCGGAAATTAGAAGTTTATGTAGCAATTAAGGATTGGCAATTAAAGCAGCTTCCTCTTGATGTTCAAGGTACACTCTGAAGTTTTCGTGGAGACAAAAACAGTTTATATGTTTGTGTTTGATGTTTCTGATGCCTGAACGTGATGTTAGTGTGATACGGATGTTTCATCTTCCACACGTGGGAGTGCGCGAGCATGTGAGAGTGAGTGTTACAAAGTGGAGCTTGAACGTAAGCACAGCAGAGGAAGTAAGCACTTAAGTTTCAGCTTTACAATAAATGTACAGTGTAGATAACAGTCTGTCAGTGAATTAAGGCTGCGGGCTCTCAAGTCCAAAGGAAAAGCTCCCGCGTGTTGTTTCCAATTTGCTGGAACAGTGAAGGGGGGAGGAGCCCTTATGACAATCAGCTGAGAGTTTTTGCACATGCAAAGGTGATTCTATCATCGGTGGAAAAAGGGAAGTAGGAAAAAACTAATAAATGATGACTGAGTCAAGCCATTCCCTACCGTGGAAAAAACAACTTGCTGTAAAGGAAGGGAAGGCAACGCTGGAAAAATACTGCATCATTCCCAGGTCGTCAAATACTGACCCAAAGCATCAGTATTTTTGACGACCTAGGAATGAGACTCAACAATCAACTATCTTTCTCCAGAATCAACCTCTACCTTTAAGTACTCAAGACAATAGATCATGTTCATAACGAGGAGAACAATGCATGACCAGTGGTCTGCAGTGTTTTAACTCCACCTGTTATCATCTCAACAGTAAGGTCAAGAAAAAAAAACAGGAGGGCACAGAGTAGTTCTTTTGGTACTATCAAAGACTGCTGATTATGGAAATGCAAAAATAATCACAGTGTGTAACTGAACTGAACTGGACGGCTCCGTGGAAACAAGGCTTTAATGGTTCTGCAAAAACATCGCACTGTTTCCTTTCCTGCTCCCAACATAATTCATAATTCCCACCAACCTGATCGTCTCCTGACGTGAAGGGTGGCTGATAAGCATAATGTGCTACGTGATATGCTACATTTGGTGTATATGTCAACATCGGACATATCAGGACTTTGCAGAAATGTCTTGGCAACTGGGCTCTTCCCACAGCAGGTAGACAAACCGATTGTAAACGCATGTCCTTTTCGAGGCACTGACTGAAACAATGACCATGCCATCACTGGTGGCGCCAAAGCATCAGAACACATTACAACTCGCATGTAAATGTGACTTTAGGGTGACATTAACACACAGTGTTCAAAGACTGGTAAGTATTTTAGTCATGGTTAAATATAAACAAAAAGGCTGGGAGGAGGTGACTGAATGATTCCGGCTTACTTGAGTAAAGCTCGCTATATAACGGCACATAGACTACCTGTGGTTGAATCAATGAATTTGTAAGCGTGAGTAAGTTTATGGTGGTGGTGCTTTGCATGAAAATGTAAGAACTAATTAAGTTTTTTTCCTCAAAGTAGACATCTTGAGAAGGGAATTAAACTCGGGGTTGTCAGATTTAAAGGCAAACGAAACAGCAAATCCATCCCCCCAACAACTTAAAGGCCCTCACAATCCACCAAAGTATTTCTGTCCCACCGTTACCTCTTTCACCTTTCTCTAGTCTTAGCTCCTGCACATAAATCCCTCCACAGCAGCAAGATGTATTTCTCACATTTTCTGCACCGACTGTGCGCCTGTTTCACAAACTTCCAGGAGATGAGACTCATCTATCTCCAGACGACGGTGTTGTTCCATGAGCATTTTGTCTCATATCATCTGTGTGTCTGTCTGTCACGTTTATTAGTCTGTACCTCTCACACGCTGCTCTTTTCCACATGACAACACACATTTTAATTATGTTGTCCGTCCTTTCCCTTTTTAATTCTGCCCTGTCCTGATCTCTCTTTTCATTTTTTTTCTCCATCTTACCCATTCTTCTTGGTCCCT
Source organism: Sparidentex hasta (assembly GCA_030272975.1). Taxonomy (NCBI): domain Eukaryota; kingdom Metazoa; phylum Chordata; class Actinopteri; order Spariformes; family Sparidae; genus Sparidentex; species Sparidentex hasta. The sequence goes on along the minus strand of JARJLU010018519.1, from coordinate 26,838 downwards.
TAACAGCACAACCTAATTATAACACATTTTTAATCTTTCACTCACTTTTTGCTCATACCTTATCATCTCCCTTCACCTCCCTCTGTGTGCCTCCCATCTCCCTCAGTGGCTCATTCAGTGCAGACCAGAATTACAGACCATCCTGGATAAGGTCGTGTTTTTGTCACAGTGACGGTAATGCCTGCTACAGACTAATTATGTAGGAAGCAGCCCTTGTCCCCACACTGGGGGCGGGGTGCCAGAATTCAAGGGGTTATGAACAAATTGGTTCCGGTGGGAGACCGAGGACAGGAAGCAGTCTTTGATGAATGAACCAATGAGATACAGCTGCTCGAGAAATGGATTAGAGTCTGCCGCCTGTGTGAATCTGGCTGTTTTGCTGACTGATCTATGGTATCAGCGATACTTGTTAGAGAAGAATTTATTCAAAATAGGCAGAGCAATGTGGGGTACACAGCGATTGAGTTTCACCACTGAGACAAGGTCAGTCTCGGGATCTCTTCATTCTGAAAGCTGTTTGAGACTTTTCATTCCTCAGTTTGAGCCTTCTCTTAGTCAAGCTTGCATTCACAGCTTCATTTGTGTGAAAGCATGTTTTTCAATGTAAAGTGCAGTAGCCATAAAAGCAACTTTAAAAAATGTGTCTGAGGCTTTCACCTCTGCGTTTCTCATCAAAATATTTAACGGTAACACCTGCAGTTTCTCCACAATACAGTCAAATCTTCATTGGCTCCACTGGAAGTGCCATTTAAAATGAAACCCTGGACATATGGTGGTGAAATCTTAACCATCAAACACCATAATAGTATCAGTTTCCATTCACGTGATTGGTGCATATACAAAATAACATATTACATCATCATAATTTCAGCATTGCTTTAATTCATTCGACATTTGACTGGTGCTCTTTTCAACATAATTTTTTTTCTCCTTTTGTTCTGAAATGGTTTAATGGCACCTGTAAGGAGAATTAAATGCACTGTTTAGCTTGATCCCACCACCCTCCAATGGATAAGAGGTTATAGATAATACAGCATTGACCTAAGTGGTGGAAAAAAAATGTCAGATGGCTAAATGAAACTACTTTGCCAAGAACAGATTTGTCCTTTAAAGTCAACTGCCGACAAACCATGTAAAATCAAATTGCAGGACCTCTCTTTTGCTCATTGGCTGGAGAGCGTCTACAGCAGCGCTGTCAAGATTCCCATGAAGATATACAAAGGAGGCCATCTTTGTTATTGCTGTTATAAAGCCACCAGTAACAGCACAGAACACTGCTCAACACGCTCAACACCTGAAATCATATAGACACACAAAGTCACGGCCCCTTTGTTGTGCCCATGAGCCTTGTTTTGGAAGGGATTGTACAGCAGTCAGATTCTAAAACACCATTTAGTTTTGCGTGACACCACTCAGTGAACTACACTGTCTCACTCAGCTGTGTCACCAACACCAACATGGCCATCAACTCAGCACAGAAAAAGGATATCAAGAAAGGTGAAAATCACAAAAAATCTGGCAATATAGACAACTGCACTTAAATGAGAGGAGAGTCAATTTGTGGATTAGCTAATATGCGGAGGGAGCTGTACAAGGTTTCTGTTATGGGTCTCGGTGAGTGTTAAAAACACGACATCACTAATGCAACTGTTGGGTGGGGTTTCCTCAATAAATCCAGTGGTGTTCCACCAGAAGTGGAGGGACCTCACCTCTATAGAATAGAGATCAATTACCTGACTGTGATACAGTATGTAGCATGAAGGTTTTAAAAGTTATCACCTTTAGCCAATAGAATTATGGGATTTGTTTATTATCTATGCATTGGCCATTGTCCAGACCACACTGTCACATATGAAACAAGCTGTGTGTTGTGTTTACTGATATTCACTAAACGGTAAAGATCATTGGTCATTACATTCAATGGGATATATATTCAGCTATCTTTAGTTTTTCCGGGTCAGATTCATATATAGGACAGTTGTAGGTGCTATAGGAGCCATACAGCTGATGTTTAAAGTTACCAAACCTCAAGATAAATGCTCCCCTGGGGAATGTTTAAAATGAGTGATTTGTTATGTGTAACAGAGGGACAAGTTTGAACTGTTCTAGGAATCATCAACTTCAGAAGCTGCTAATTGCGATCACTTTTTTACCTGAAGAAAAAGTTAAACTTTTTTTCCTTCGCCTGACATCATTATCTTCAGTTACTGCACTTCCTGCTCCGAGCAGTGACCTATTCGCAGCGACCTGCTAAGGCTTATGGGTAAGCAAATTCAGCAGATCTTAACACCTTCTCCGCATTGCACCTGATGGAGGGGGGGAAAAATCCCCAGCACATGCACTTTTACAATCCTTCCTGCACCCCCTCTAATCCTACCTTCCCTCTCTGCTTTCATCCATCCCTTTAACTCTCCCTCTGTCCTCTCTCTCCCTCCCCCTCTCTCTTCCCTCTCTCTGTCTTTCTCTCTCTCTCTCTTGCTCTCTCTCTCTCTCTCTCTCTCTCTCTCTCTCCTCTTCCACCCAGCAGGCTGGAGCAAGATTCATTCAGAGCACAATCAGCACGAGACATGAATACAGAGCAGAGCTGCGTCACACACACACATACACACACGCAAACATACACAAACGCACACACAAAATGTCTCTTCAACCTCTGAAAGTGATGATGAGCTTGCTGAGTGAGAGGGCTATACACGCACACACACACACACACACACACACACACACACACACACACACACACACACACACACACACACACACGCACACACACAAGCCTACATGCATACCTACACATACACATATACACACAAGCGCGCACACACGCACAAACTGACACACTATCTTTAACCTCTGGAAGTGATGATGTGAAGACAGAGTGCAGAGAGCTCTACGACACCCTGTGCTGCTTCTGCAAACTATATTTAAACTGCTGCTTCACTTTATTCCCTAAACTTGTGCATCCAGATGTGTGCATATATATTCGTAAATCTGGCTGGTTCTCACTTTTACACTTCTTTCCTTCCTATGACTGCTGGAGCCAATGCAGCAGTATGGATTTGTTTCAGTTGTACCTTATTCCCCCTACTAATATCAGCTTTAATCAATTTACTGAGTAGATTTACATTGATAATTAATAGGTCAGTGAGTGGCCATTGGTGAAACTTGGGAGGGCTAAGAGCTCTAAAGGTCAACATTTTGATTGCTTTGCAGTAGCTTTGAGACCATAATATAGATTTTCCCTGGCAGGAGTCCTCTTGGTTTATGTGGTATTATGTTTTTATGAGCATGTGTTTAAGGATGACGAATAAATTCCTGATTCCGCTCTATAGGAAGGCTTAGAATCAAGGTCCTCAAGGGATACTGTATGGGCTGAACCTTTTTGAGCTATGCTAGCAATGTGGCCCTTATGTAGGCAGTGCTGTGAAAAATAAGTTTACTGGCTGGTTGTTTGATCCATCGCTTCCGACTAAAATATCTCAACTTGCATATCGCAAATCTTGGCTGGCATGCCATGACAGTGAATAAAAAACATCCATGGTTTCAAAAGGATAATACTTACTGTGTTTGTTCACTTCTAGTCCTCTTTGTGCTATCAGGTTAAGAATTTCACTTATGTATGCGCTGTTTGTATTGTGACCAAATTCTGTACAAATATTTCTGACCCATTTCTTGACAATATATTCCGCTGACTTTGACTAACTTGTCATCTTTTACTCCTGAACACGATATGTGGTAGAGGCATCCATGTTCCCATCTGCAGTGGTGGACTCTTGACTCTGTTTGAGGGGCAAGGCCAGAAGATATAAAAAGGACACCTGTTGTATGTGGAGCACCAACATGCTGAAAGTTGTGATTACAGGGCACTTCACCATGTTTTGTCCACTGGAAGGGCACCCTTGAGGGCACTGTATCATGTTTTTCCACCGCTACCCTAGTGGATAAATTATAAAATCTTCAGTATTCAGAGTATTCTGTTTAGTGCCACTGATGTATTAATTTGTCCGAAATGTTTCTGGTGGACCAATTTCCTAAAGATCTGATGACATTCCTGTCAGCCCTAGCTGTACTTTGTGTTAATTCCAATTAGCACATGTTAGCAAGCATGCTAAACTAAGGTAGTGAACATGGTAGACATTATAGTTCCTAAAAAACAGCATGTTTGCATTGTCATTGTCATTGCCATAGGCTTGGGAAGTAGCTAAATACATGTAGGGGATTATGTAATTACAATACAACAGAAACGTAACCGTATTCTTGTAAAGTTGCAGGAAAAAAAATATGTAATAAGATTACAGATACGAACAGGATTACATTTTTAAAACAGAGAATGATATGCTAGCCTGTAACCATGCACATGTCACACAAATCTCAAACAGCATCAGCGTGGCCTGGAGGGAAACCGAATAAACGTTATCAAGATTAAGCAAAAGCCTTCCCATTGATATTTCTTTTCTCTAGTCTTTATTTGCATATGTTTGGTATTGAGGTCATCCAACAGTAAAAGAAAGTATTCAAGGTACATTACACTATTATTATGATATGAGGATTATGACAACATTCTTAACAGCTAATTAGTAACTTTATCAGAAAACATTTTTAGATAACTCTCCCAACACTGAGTGTATGGCTGTATATGTCGGCCAATGAGTGACAATAAATCGCTGTGCAGAGAGATTGAAGGAGATCTTTGGAAAGTCTAAACGAGACCACTGACGATGTCATTTCTTAATTGTAAAACGTCCTCCTCAGTAAATATCTTTATCATTTTATAAGCCTACTCAAATGAAAGGGATAATCGCATATGTTCACTTTGTGTGTTTTTGTTCAGGTATCAAATATTGATGGATATATTGTTATTGATTACTGGATACCAGATGTCGTTGGAAATGGTTTCAGCCTCAAAAATCCAACATCAGTCATGATCTCATATACTTACCGCAGATTAAATGGCTCATTACGAAATCTTTAACGAGCCAGTCGTGTTCACTTGCAAACGTACATCTGCCTTCCTGTCGAACAAAAGTCTAGTAAGGCACTTTGCCTGAGTCGTCCTGCAGGTGTTACAATGACCAAGACACGAGACCTTTGGCATCCTATCACGTTTGTTTGTCGCTGACTACATTTATGACTCATGAGCATTAGTTATCCAGATTTGTGTGTCGAGGAAGATCATAAGCACACACACTCAAACAGAGGAGCGCCGACACAGTACTTCATGTCGTATCAGAGATCAATATTTCATTTGCTCTCCTCCTCTGCTCGGATGCTGACTGGCATCCCTTCCTGAGGGGACGGCTCAGGGACATGCACACACATGCTTAGACGCTCCCTCGCTCACCCAACAAACACACACACACACACACACACATTGACACTGCTCAGGGCCGTTGTTTGCTTTGACTGACGCGGCGGCCGTGCTGTGCTGACACCTCTCTGACACTCTATCCCTTTCAGATGCGCATCACTGTTTACCAACTACTCTGAGGAAAACGCCACGTTTCAATGTGTGCGTGTCTTTGGGGGATGTGCGTCTTCCTCATTGCTTCCGGTCCGTCATTATTACACATTTCCTGCGTTTCACTTTTACATCAGTGTTTACCCGTTTAATCAAAGCCAAACTGTGTGTGTCTGTGTGTGTGTCCCTGCCTTTGTGTTTGCAGGCGCGCATGCTCAATGCGCGTCAGGTCTTTGGTGTTCTTTTTTTCTGTTTTTTTTGGACGGTTGTTTGCTGTTGTGCTCAGACTAGATCAGGGGAGCGGCGGTGTTATTGTAGCCCAGTGAATAGGCATAGTGTTTAAATGCAAATTCACAGAGCGCCGCAATGACAGGGACAGGGAATAGAGGATTGGCAGAGCAGGGAAGGGCACAGACAGGTTGAGGTGACAGAGGGGGAATGAGGGATTTAGAGAGGTAGGAGTTGAAAGATGGGGAAAGGGAGATGAGGCGATGAAGGGGGGGATTTGGTAGGAGGGGAGGAGACAAGAGGTCAGGAAGTGAAGAAGAGAGGACAGAGTGAATGGGTGTTTTAGGGAGAAGGAGGAGAGAGAAAAAAAGGAGCAGAGCAAGAGTTAGAGTAATTGAAAGCCATCGCCACACTGGCTGGCTGAGGAACTAGGAGTGCATGACGGAGCTCTGACTGAACCATCACTGATTGCTCTGCAGTGTCACTGTGTGTGAGTGTGTGTTAGGGAGTGTGCATTTGTGTTAGAGGATTAGTTAGAGTATATTATCACGTCCTTGCCTGTGTGTTTGTGTGTGTGGTCTTTGGCGTGCACGACTCGCAAAAGCTCATGTAACCAATGAGACATGTCTCCCTCCAATGGGAGGAGGGTTTTTTTTTAATTCATCAGAGCCAAACTGATGTGCGACTGCAATCATGTCTCTCCGACTAAGTCTTGTAGCCTGTTTTCCATCACACTCTATTAAAGTATTCATTGACACTGTAAACTATTTCGGTGTCATTCAGTGTCGTTGAAGTGTTTTAATGCCTCAGCACTTGGTGCTCAAACGCTGGAGGTTAGTTTTTTTTACAAATTGCACCACTTTAACAACAATTTACATATGTTTCTCCCTTCGACATTGAGCAGTTCAACCAATATTTGCAAAACCTAGCGTCTCTCAACATTGGAATCAACAGAGCCACAGTGACAATTTGGGATGCCAATGTTGAGATGCATTCTGGAGGCACTCCATTAACAACAGACGGAAAGCCAACTTTTTCATAAAATGTGTATTCGAGCTTTTTTTTTTTTTTCACAGCTAAGCCGTGTTTTTCATAATGCCACTAATAGCTCCGAATAACAAAATATGGCCAGAAAACGAGAATGGATGCAGTCATATCCAGTCAAATCAATACTCAACTCGGGAGTTAATTATGATGAACAAGACAAAACAAACAAAACTTTCTGACCCTGATAAACTGCACCATTTGTGCTATTTTAAAAAAAAGTGTTTTATTGATGGAAAGATGGTCTTTTCATAAAAGTGGGCTGTGGTATCTGCTTTTGCTCAACAGGTAGAAAACCCACAGCAACCAGAATGCACACACAGACCAAGACAACGCATCCACTGGTGTGTGAGGTACCACGAGTTTGGATGGTGCTCGGTTTTGGCTCGTCCATTTTGAAACGGGAAACAAAATATCAGCCAGCAAGTACCATCGACCGCATTACACATATGCAGTTAGCTGAAATATGTTTCTGAAAAACTTTTGAGGTGAGAAATACACAAAGCAGTAACAGAATGGTTCCTATTCAATCAGCAGTGCCTCGTTGGACAGTTTCATCTGAGTGGTTTCAGCTTCCATCTTTTGGGTGCTTTATGCTCACATTAGTTGCTAAAGGAGTGAAAAGTGCAAAAAGTGTAGTGTGAGCAAGCAGGCAGGTACGTAGGTAGACAGACAGGTAGCCTGTCCAATCTTTTCATAGGGGCCGAGTAGACTATCGGATGGGTTAATTTTAGGCTTGCAACGGTCAAGTTGTATTTTTTTTCTTTTATTTGTCAGAGTATTTGATTTAATGATTGCTGGGATGTTAAGAGATTGCTTTCTAAAATATCACAAAAATGCTTCCAGAATAACTCACCGAGCTGAGCTTTAATGCAAATACAAAGTTTTTCAAGCCGTGTGACTCACTGTGAATAAATTAAATATGTAGATGTGAGATTTATTACAAGAGACAGATTATGTTAAATAATACATCTAAATGAATTACTTAATACTTGAATAATTAACACTTCAAAATAACATTATGTCGACATAGAAGTTCACCTCAACTTAATCAACAAATAAGGTTTATGTATATGTATGCATTAATCTCATTTAATGCATTAAGTTATTTAACTTACACTGACTCAACAATTCACACTGAACCCACATCATGAAATCAGTTGGAATATTTGTATGTAATTACATTATTATTATTATTATTATTATTATTATTATTATTATTGTTTTGTTTTTGTTTCCTTGAGTGTGGGAAACAATATCATATACTTCCTGCCAATTTATTCTATTACAGCTACACTAAGATATGTTTCCAAAAACAAGACAAATGGTCAAATGAAATGGGCCGTGGAAATTTTGTTCACATTTGATCGGCACGTACATGTTTTAGTTTAATCTGAGTTTGGTGAGCCATCTCTAACTCTCTACAGCTCTCACTCTTCTCAATCTGACGTCTCGTTCTTTGTGTCCATGGAGGCTGGCATTCAAAAAAAGCACAAGTAAAATCTGCAGTTCAAACAACCGCCAAAAGCCTGTCGGAAGATACAGAATGTATCACTCAGCAAACTCTTGCTGGCAAATGAGCAAGAAGCTCTGGGTGCAGGAAACATGGAGGGAAGTGTACCATTGTTCATTTACATATACAACCCACACTGTTCTGATACAAATGTGGTTGAAAAATCGGCAAACTCACCATTTGAGCTCAATTATAAGAGCAGAACTAAACGCAACTGTTCAGCATCTAAGTGCGTCTGTGTCATCAGTCCGTCCTAAAAAAAGGTCATCGGTGATGCACGTCAAATTTTTGCCGCTACTGTGAGTGTGACATTAACCGACAGCTATGAAAAAGGCAACCCACCTACAAACACGAACACACTTCCACCTCCAACCTGCACACACACACACGCACACACACACAGAGTGATGTTATTGTCATCTATCCCTCGAGTAAAGCTATGATTTCTATCAAGCTTGCTATTGTCAGCTTTTCTTTAGGAGCGAGAAAGGCGCTCTATCTCTCAGCTGATGTATTGCCCACCCATACAGGGCGCTTGACTACGGCCATCTGTATCGAAGTGCCTCTCTAAATGGATTTGCTGCGCATCAAATACTGTACTATATATATGTGTAATGAAGAGCTATATCACTGCCTTCAGTGCATGAGCTCATCTGAGTGTCATTGTCAGCTAGCTCAGAAATGAGACACTCATGTCCCAGCCCACACACAATATAGTGGTGTTCCTGTAAACACAGTCCATACGGGGCAGATTTATGCGCATGGCGTATGCATGGAATATAGAAAGGACATTCTCATGTGTATATCAGCTTTACATTTTCACTATAAATATTACCTTATATCTGGTTAAATTAGCGCTTCATTCACATGAACTTGAGTGCTGTTGGGCTTTCACATGAGTTGATAAGTGGCTTGACTTATTTCATGCCCTTGGTTTATTTTTCCAGGGGCCAGAGCACTTGTCACATGCTCCTTGTGTGAGCTGTCTCTCTATATGGATACAAATGAACTTGTGAACTCTATCTCGCATGTCGAGTATAACGAGAAAAGGTATGGCAGGCAGCTTTGTGGTAATAACAAAATGTACTGCAAGTCACCGTTTTTTTCATGTTATGTATGTTTTATTGCCTTCAACAAGCCAGGGCGGCCCATCTTGCACTGCTGTCAATATTAAAATAGAACAGAGTAGCACACGCGGATATGTTCACTGTTCTTTCTTTTGCTCGTTTCCCTAAAACGTCGCTTCTTTGATGGCTTTGTTTGTTATGCTTTCTTGACTCTTCCATCAAAAGATGTCTTCATAAAAAAAAAAAAAAGAAAATCTTTTTCTGATATTACAGCAAGTTCACACTGAGGACACTTTGCATACTTCAAATGCATTAAATACGATCTCAATAGGCTATTGTTGAAGTATTGGACTAAAGCATTCACATACCGATGTGCGAGAAGTGGTCAGATCCTTTACTGAGTCAAAAAAAAACTGTGTGGCAGGATTTCAGTTTTCAGTTTGAAGAGGTTAAAACTCTAGCATGATACATGAAAGCCACCAGCTGACACCCTTTGGTCTCAGGCCGCACATTGTAATGTTTCAGCATCAATATTGCAAGTGTTGTGTTTATTTGTGTTTTTTGCAGCGGTCACGGTGAAAGTCAAGACTGTAGCTCTTTGGCAAATGTTAACGGTGTTGCCACTCAAAAGTCTACCTTATTGCATAGCCTCTATTGAGCTATTCACATTCATGTATATATGTAAAGTCACAAGACACATTGCAGAAAACCAAAATATCATGTAAATTTTGTCTACTTTGGTTTGACAGTAAACATGTTCATTAAGCTACAAATGTTTCTGGGGTTTTGACCTATCACACGCTTAATGTTTATTAACTTCGGTACTTTTCAACCCAGATCCTATTCTCCTGTGTTTTTGTTATTCAAGTGACTAATGGTCACAGTTTTTGAAACATGTCCAGTATTGAGCAACACCACTGCAGCTGGCAGCCGCGAAACAGTCGGCAATGTAATTCCTCTGGGCAATCTCAGGCTGTCAAAGTATGTCCACTTAAAGTGCTTGTTTTTTAACATTGACAGCTCACATTGTTATTTTATGAGTCTGAAAACATCATGGAAAAGATCCCCACGGAGACTTTTTTTGTTTTATTTAATCAGAAACAGCTGTTATCTCTCTTGCCAAAGAAGTCATTTTGTTGTTATAAAATACAGTTCATTGAGTCTTGACAGAAAAATTAAACTCACCTAAACCATCTTGGTTCGTCTTTCCACTGTCCCAGCAATCACCAGCTATGGTTCGGTCAAAATAAAGCTTTTATCCATTGTGTTAGATGTGAAAATATCTGGAGAGCAGCAAGAGGGAGGGCAGACATCAGAGAAGCTGCAGGGGAAAACAGCACCTAGAGCCAGAATATATTTTCAAATCTTACTGATATAAAAGCATGGAATTCATGTCTGCCAGAAGCACTTCAAGGGTATCTTGACAACAGGCAGAATAGCAGTGTTTCGCTGACCTCTCTGGTTAAACTTTGCAGTGTGGTGCACCTTTGAACTCACCCAGCATCACCGATCGGTGTGGTCCAGATCAAAGTTGCACCTTTAATATAATGAAATGTGATGTCATACTGTACTAACACACCCTGCAATGCACCCCTGCAACCTGTTACTTTTGTCTTCTAATACAGTTTATCTGAAAAAATATTCAACATTGTTACCAATGTTTTTTTTTTTCAAATGAGAAAAGAGAAGAATATTATTATATGTTATAATATTATTCAAGTCTGTTCCAATCCAGCTCAGTGTACCTGCAGAGTAGTTCAGTAAACTAATGAAACTAGAGGCAAAGTCAAACACCAAAACAAACTTTTTTAATGCCTTTGTAAAAATACACACCATTTCTACACAGTCAGAGAAATAAAAAGTGTTTGTCCTAGTCATAGTTGAGTTATAAATTCATAGTGTCTCCCCTGGGTGGTTCCTGACAGTACTGTCAGTCAGCCGAAGAGTCTATATGGCAGAAGAGGAGGTTGTATCCGTGTCTGCTTCAAAATTAGTTTAGCTGACTTCACTGCATTCAGCACCGGAGCAGAGAGTGTCGGGGGTTGAAGCAGCAAACAGAAAAAGAATCACACTTCTCTGTTTCCATCTCCCTTCTCTATTTTCATTACAGCTACTTTTGTATTTAGGTCATTCTGAGACTCGTTTTGTACACATTTAGAGCCTGCCATCCTGTTATCCTATGTTGCTCTGTCTACAGTGACAGCAGCTAAACTCACAAAATGCAGTGACTCAACAGGCAAAAGGAGATTTGATTCTACCTTATAAAGTGTTTAGTTGTTCTATAACAAGTGGTGGTGTGTTTTGCATTTGTAAGTAAAATCTATCATCAAAGTAGCTGATAAAAGATTGCAGTGGAGGAAAGAGCCCTATTTGCCTCTAAAATGTAGTCGAGTAGTGATACTATATAAAATGTGCATGCATTGAAATACTTCAATAGAGGACAACTATCTAAAAAGTACAGTAGTGAGTGTATTTAATGTATTACATGTTACATTCTTTTTACATTCCATGATGTGTAAAACCTTTCACCTTAATCATATACAAACTCAAATACAACCACTGAGAGAAGTCTACAGACGTATCCACCTGATCAATACAGAATCAGGATAATGATACATTTGACCACTGATTATGTGAGTTACATCCATCCATAACCTTTTGGTTCTGAATTAAGGCATTGACACCACGTTTGAATACTGACGTCAAGGTCTGAATCATAGCGCAAATTCCACAATGACAAATGGGGCGGCAACCTTCTCACCATGGCATAAAAGGCGCATGCTCCAGTAAACTTAAGTCTTACAGTCACTAAAGTATCTTGCTTGTTTCATGTCTGCAGTCTGGTGATGATAAATCCAATCCATCTCACCAGCTCACAGGTCATAGTACTACACTGTCTCACTGCTTATGACTGAGCAACAGTGTTAGCTATTACACAATATCGCATTTGCCATAGGCACAGCTAGTTAGCTATTATGTCAACTTTGATTGGACAATGGACAATGGATTCCACTGCTTTTTTGTGCAAGACCCATCCTACTTCACCTCTGATTGATTGCATTCATTGGCTGCATTCACTAGACTGAGCTAAACTGCTTGGTTATGTCTAAGTATCGTCTAACATGGTGGTTTATTAGATGTTGTTTCCCTGGTAAACACACCAACCTTTCAAGCAACCTTCACGGTTCTCTGCTGAACATCTCGGGGTCACTAATCCTCTGGGTCAGCTATTCGCTGCAGGAGTGTCTCTGGGCAAGGCGAGGTTGAGAAGCCAGGTCCCAACAGGGCAGGCTGCAGCTGATCCGCTAACTAGCCTGGAGACACTGCAGCTGCAAAAGCCAAACAGGTTGGGTTGTTTACTGGGGAGACTTCAGCTCATGATCTACTGTACAAGATGGATATAATTGTTGGATATAATTTAGAGTTCCATGACCACAAAGCCATCACCATAAAAAATGCGCCAAGCAAAAGTTGGGGCAAACATTAGTTGTGTAAACCAGTGAAAGAAAACAGGTTAAAAGTAATGATGTGCTGATCTAGACGTACTATCTCTATGCTGAGAAAGCGAGAGATGACGGGCCTCTGTCTGGGTGTGATTGACAGATCGTGACCTACAGTACCTGCGTGAGCGGATGTGTGCGGAAGAGAGGAGACGTACTCAGAGCGAACTGAGTAGTATAAACAGAGAAACGAATTAGCTTGGTAAGTTCATAGTTGCTAAAACGTATAGTTTATGTACGCCAGTGGATCAACATAGAAGAGACTATCCAGGGATGGTCCGGAGTGGGAAAGTCCCGGTTTTTCCTCAGTCAATCTCGGTAAGATAGCAGTGTTGTGCTAATATTTTTTTTTTTTTTTTCCCTTTCTGGCGTTATTGACAGTATAGCTTGAAAAGAGTGGCAGGAAACAGGGTGAGAGAGTTAGTGCAGTCCTTTCCCTTAGCGTCTTATGAACCTAGATTATCAGTGTATTAACCAGCAGTGGGCAACAGTTTCATTAATTCATCCGTAAAACTTGACACAATTCAGAAACTCTGAAGGTAAGAAAGTTAAGTGTATGACTAGCTAAAAAGCTATTTATGTCAACCTAGAGTATAGATAATGAAGTGAGGTGAGGCAGGAGATGAGATGTTTAACTAACATTAAGGCAAATAATGGTATAGCCCTGTTTAGGGGTGTCTAACACCCTAACACTATTCATCCAGGCTCAAGTGTAGGAAATATAAAGTGTAATCTTTAGGATTACAGATAAGAACGCTATATAAATGTTTTGATCCACCTAACCAGTTGTTTTGCTAACTCTTCTGGCAGGGTGAAAGTCTTGTTTAGCGGAGAAATTCCCCAGTCCTCGAACCATTCTTTTTGCCATCAATAACATTCATGATAAACTTCCTCACAGTGCACCAATTTAGCACATTTCCTGGCCTCTGTCTCAGCATAATATGCATCCTTTGTCTTCATCAAATCTTAGTAATATTTTCTATTTTGCTTCAAAGTGCCTACATAGAGTATCTCTGAGGTTATGATAGAACACCAGTGTTTAAATACTACTAGTGCTTTGTGGTCTACGTGCTTTCATAATATCCCATTTCCAGTGAGAGCACTGCGGTAGCGAGTGGAGGGTCTATTTTAAGTGCAGTCAGATAGCTATATGGCAGTGTGGCTATATTTAATAAAAGTCTCCCGAACACTGCACCAATCTCTCTCCCCGGGGCTATCTGGATTTGACTGGCCATGTCTGCTCCCATTTAATGTGAAGTGGCAGACAGAAGACATGTCAATCTCTTTCCCTCTTTTTTTTTTTCCAGGGGTCTTGTCCATGGATGGAGGAAACAAGGGGGGAAAGAGGAAGAGGAGGAGGTGATGGTAGGTGTGAGGTGAGCGTGTTAAAGTTTCTTTTTCTTGGTCTTTTATTCCTTTTTTTAAACAATCTTTTGACCTGTATATGCAAATCTACCTTCTTACTCTCCCCCGCTGACTCCTGCATCCACGTTCCCCTCCTCCTTCATCTTTGTAAGTGCCTCTCAACGAGCGCTTCATGTTTGTATGTACATGTTATATATTGCAGATGAATAAATGCTGCCCTGCAATACCAGATGCTCCACTAAACATCATAGATTAATTACATTTCATGAATCATGTTCTTTTCTCTCCGGATCTCCAACTAGGTTTTGTGGCATTAACATTTTTTGGATGTGCAGCAGTTTTTTAAGCACCTTGGTAGGTGGAATGCTCATCACGCCACCACCCTCGGCTCTTATTTCTGTCTTACCGCTGCACAACCATTTCTAAGCCCAACTCCTTCCTCCTCACACCAGCCTTCCACCTCAAGGCTATAGTCATGGTGTAGTGGTATATAGTGTAGTGGCATACTGCAGGGCAGGGCAGAGCAGATGACTCAGTTGATGTGTGTGTGTGTGTGTGTGTGTGTGTGTGTGTGTGTGTGTGTATATATATATATATATATATATATATATATATATATATATATATATATATATACACACATTTATGTATAGCACACTATGGATCAGCACAGCATGGGTGTGACTCGTACTGTGCAGCTTTGGTCTGCTTACCTACAACTGTGTGGTGTGGTCCAGCGCTGCTCCACAACATGAAATATCCATGAGTCAGGTTTGGCATACAGATGCCACTGTACCTGCTGAGCCCCTGAACAGGGGGGATGCGTGTGTGTGTGTGTGTGTGTGTGTGTGCGCGTGTGTGAGTGGGTAGCTGAGAGAGAGAGAGAGCAAAAGAGAGAGGGGAAAGTACATCTGTCATTTTGTACCTCTGCAGAGATATGTGTGTTTGAATGCGTGCATCTGTGTATCTGCGACGTGCAAGTGCTTGGGTGCGTTCGTGCATAAACACTTACGTACATCATTAGGGCGTTAATCAGGTATCAGAGCTACAGTATAGGAAAAAAGAATCAACAGGGCAAAGTAGACAGAAGGATAGGTGGTGAGTACAAGGACTGCATCTGTCAACCTATTGGTTTGCCTGTGTGTGGGAGTGTTTGTGTGGTAGGAAGTGTATAGCACCAAAGAACAGAGTCAATATGTCTCTTATTACGCATCGGAGGAGGACAGTAAGGAAAGGGAGATTTGAGGACAGCAGAAGGATGGATGAGGAGATGGAGGGAGGAGCGAAGAGCGAGCTGGCTTGGCAACCAGGAAGAAAGTGGCAGGAGGTACCGCGAGAGGAGGAGAGTTGGTTTGAAAGAAATGTAGAGGGGGGGTATGGGCTCGGATATGGGGAGGGAGGAGTTGAGAAGGAGGAGAGGTCAGAGGGGAGACCAGCAGGTAGTATGTACATCTGTCACCCTCTGCTCCTCCAGGCCAAGAATGCCCAGGAGGAACAGGGGAGGAGGAAGAAGAGCAGGAGGACAGGGAGGGGGAGGCAAGTGGGGGCACTATGCCACCAGCAAGAGGAGCATTACTAAACAGGCCTATATTTATTTTGAAGCCGAATTCAAGAAATTTCTAAGCATTCTTTATATAGCCCCGAAACGCTGAAAAGCGTGCCTCTGAGTGGAGTGTAATCCATTTTATTTGGTATCTCAAAAATGCATATGGTAGCTGAGTATTCTCTCTTTGAAATGTTCGACTATTGTGAGGGAAGACAGGGCACAGAAGGAGGTGAAGAGAAAAGGACCCGAGGAGAGGAGGTGCCGCTAAGAGGAAAAGAGGAAACGGCATCAGTGGGAGCGGGAGCCGCACAGGCACTGCGCTCGTAACTCTACTGAGGTTGACATTGTCCCAGAAACTTATGAATAACATCCCTGTGTGTGTCAGCTGGTCTCCAAGTGTATGCATGTGTGTGTGTATGTGTGTGATGAAGCAGAAGAAGTCAGGGACTTAGCCACTGTCTATCGTGCAGGCCCTCGTCTCTGCGAAGTCCACCGGGATTGCGAGTGAAACAGAAATGACCCAGAAAGACAGGACACACAGCTGTACAGACGTCAGAATATCAAGGAAACGACTCAGCTCGCATTAGTCTCCGCACAGCTTGACTCTGTCTGCACAAGTCATTTAAACATTCGGTACATTGAAGAGGAAGGACAAGCAGTCATTTAACATTAGTCTTACAAATTAGCCGCACTTTTCTTCATCTACTGTAAATATTTACCGACATTTTTTGAAGTGTATATGCATCTGTTTTTATATGCACTACTTGTATATCCCTGTGTGATTTCTCAGAGGCAAAACAATCTTGTATTTGTGCTACGGTGGCACAGTTAATCAAAATATCATTGAAATTACAATATGGCAATATCAAATGCATTATCTAAATCATGAAGCACCGTGGTGCTGCAGAGATGCCGTGGCCTCCAAATCATGTTTTTCCTGATGACAGAGAACAAATGTCAAATCATCCGGATTTTAAAGGTGCAATATGTATGTTTAGGGAAGAAATTTTAATCAGGGGTGTGAATCATTGTGTGATTTTATGCCTAAAAAAACTAAATGAATAAACTTACTCTGTTTTCATTTTTGAATAAACTCAGAAAGCAAACTGAAAGCTTCATGCTATTTTGCGTTGTTTAAATTTGGCGGACCCTGCCACATTTCTAGCTCCCCCTCTTCTCTCAGATTTGGCTTGCTCATTCAGGTATGGGAAAAAACAACCAATATTTCCGAGTTGTTATCACATTAATACTGTAGATTTTAAAAATGCAATGCTTGAAATCGCAAATGTAATATCTTGCAATTTAATTGCAACACAATGTAATTTTGCATCCATATCTTTTGAAGATTTTGCTATCAATTTTTTTATAACCAGATCTCAGTGTATATAAATTACTTTGAAATTTCCACATTGAAGCATTTCGATGCTGGCACTGTACAC
Source organism: Sparidentex hasta (assembly GCA_030272975.1). NCBI lineage: Eukaryota > Metazoa > Chordata > Actinopteri > Spariformes > Sparidae > Sparidentex > Sparidentex hasta. Next base: position 9,678 of record JARJLU010018519.1, on the reverse strand, counting down.
TTCCATATCTCAATGTCAATGAAAATTCAATATTGCTCAGCTCTGCCCAGATGCTGGGTTTAGTGCATTGAAAATAAACACATTCAATAACATTGCAGGCATTTAATAAAAACAGGCCGTTACGTGAATTGATATATTGCACCCAGTTTGAGTGCTTTTCCCCTCTTTTCTCCTCAAAGTCACCGTCACTACGCGCATCTCCTTAATTCAGTCAAGTGTGATAGAAGTGAATGGTGATGTGGGGTTATTGGGGGATGGGAAAGCAATGCCATCTGTGTTCAAATATGTTTGCTCGTGTCTGGCATAAGGTGTTTAAGATGCATGTGTAGCATAATCTGTTACACACCATTAGGTGTAAGAGGTAGTGCATGTTTATAGGAAGATGCTCAAGTGAAATGAAGTGACCACGGTCTGATTTTGCATTTACTTAAAATATTGAAAGATGAAGTCAGTCCAACAGTGTTGTGAGTGTATTGACTGACGCGTCCTTGGTAAGGAAAAAACAAAACTGGACAACAGTATTTAAAAAAAACAAACCTTTAATCTGATCTTTATTGACATTAATAACTCCTCCAATATTGTTTAGTTTCACTGTGGTTCTCTGCATGTATTTGCTGCCATTGTTTCTGTTCGTTTCTGTCATATCTACAAGCATTCCAACCAACTAACAACGGAAAACCAAATGATGCAAGGAAAAGCAATGTATTGGTTTCAGTCCCAGTGGAATATGGCTCAACAAATCAATGTGCCAACTGGTTAATTGATGACAGAGGTGCAGATCCACAGCACTAATTTTTCATAGCCCAATAATCAAGAGCCCTAAACGGCACTGAAAATCCAAAGACGTTGTCATCAATCAGTGATGTAAGTTCACTAATTAATCAGATCAGAGACGTACATTTGCTGTGTGACTTGGCACCAGTACTTCACTCTGACATGTGCATTGATCTGGGGATGGGTTATGTAAGTCAGCGCTAATTTCCGACAGCATTAGATCTCGGTCTCAGCACCACCTGCTTTGCAGTGCAAGCCTGTCTGCCCAAATGCTTACAAGTGTCCGATACACATTGACACATGTCTGGGAAAAACCTAAGATCAATTTGGTGGTTAATTGCCAGTGCGTGTGTATTCACGTGAGCGGACGTGAAATGCTCCACAGTTTAAATGAGATCCATTGATAGATTTTGCCACCCAGTAACAGATGGTTTGCCACACTGCTAGTTAGAGCACTTAGAAATGCATAGTGAACGATTAAATGGAGCGAGTGTGGGTGCATCTCTGCCTGTGCGTGAGTATACAGTATGTTTGTTGTGTGTAAACACTGTGTGTGTGTTTGTGTGTATGAGGATGTGAGAGTGCATGTGTGGGTCTGTGCGTGTGTCGGGCCCACTTGATGAAAGGCCTAAAGCCCTAATTGAACATCTCATTGACTCAACTGTGAGTCACAATCGGTAGAAACACATCCATTCCATTCTGTCACTTAGTGGCCTTCTTGTGTTGCAGAGAGCTCTGAGAATAGATAATAGAAAAGAACAGAATAGAATAAAATAAAATAGAATAGAATAGAAGATCATTGTCATGTAATTATCATATAGATAAATAATAGATAATGTGTAGCTGCATGGCTCATGGCCACAGTTAGGACTTTATCATAGGAAACATTTGGATCTAACAGATGTTATCACTGATGCTCGCTTGCAGCGTATTCAGTTAGGACACGGTGTGACAAAGAATCCCCACAGAAGTTATAGAACAAAGGATTTCATGAAAAACTGCAGGTAGAATAGGATCAGGCCTTCATAGGTCCTCCTATAAACAAAGGGTGACACAGGGCTTTGCTCTTGCTCCTGGCATAGCATTGAGGTGCCATTTAATTAGTTCCACCTTTAAAATCTAATTGAATACAATATAATTGTCATATTCTGTCCCCACGATTATTATGTTTCTCATTATAATGATGTCCAATACTATACCATAAACAATGGCTGCAAAAAAATTACCATAAAGACGAAATATTCATCTGATGGTGCTAAATTTAAAAAAAAAAAAAATAACAGCAACAACAAAAAAATATTATGAAGATTGGATTCACTGCAGGATTGTTGTAATGGATTTTACAAGATTGCACAGGTGTGCTATTGAATTGCTAACTATCAAATTTAAATGGATCGTTCTATGACTTTGTTTCATAGAACACTTGTGGTACAACAGAATGTAGTTAATCTGTATTGTATTGTTAATGAGCATTGAATATCTCACAGTTTTTAGGATTTTATTCAAATATAGGACAGATTGAATTCCGCTTTGATTTCAGAACATATGGGCTAAAGTTAGACTGCTAAAAGAGCTTTAACACAATAAATGGAAAGCACAGTTGTATTGGTCTCCCCTTTCTTCTGCTGATCTGAAAGATGATCCAATCCGTGACCCAAAACCGTGATCCCGTCTAAAGTGTGAGTTTCGTGCACCTCTATAGAACAGTATCAGCCAGAAAATGCGGTGTACTTTTTTCCTGTCGTTATTTGGTTGATTTCACGAGTCAAGTGCGCCACATCTTAAATCAAGCGTGTGCACATTTGCATTTGTTAATTGGTCCTCTGATATGAGCGTCTGCCCAGAGGTCTTGATTTGAAACTGAGGGCTGTACATGTAGTTACACACAAACAGCACTTGTGTTAGCCGTTCTTTCAGATTTTTCAGGCTGTCGTATCAGTTGTGCGGCATCACATGAAAAATGACTTTTAAACATATCATACTTTTCAACCACTATGGGGCCCAGGATCTTGCAGGAGAGTTAATGAGCTGCAATAATTAGATATCTCATCATTTGTTCAATGCATGATATGCACTGAAATTACTACAGACTCTAAATATCTTAATATTGCAAGATTTATCTCACCTTACCCACAATCCATTGCCTCAATTCCCTTGAGGTTCCCTGTGGCTCAGATCATCGTGACACTGTGTTTTGCTCCAGAAACAAACTTCACTGTCAGTGGGTTCCCCGTGTTGGGTGCACGCTCGAAATTTGAACCCATCAGCAGTTCGAACAGGCTGCAGAGACACTTTAAACACCAGTTAATGAATGAAATCCATTTTATTAGATTTTTTGAAATATGTGGTTAATAAAATAACTCACTTAAGCAAAAACAAAACATGAACAATGAAAGTATTCTCTACAGAGGGTATAGGCACAATATATTCATTCTTTTTAAAAATGCTTGGTTGGCGAAAAGTGCAGGTGGTGATGCTATAGCTACTTTATATTTCACTCTGTATGTTTACTGGTGCTTCATCAATGTCCCTGTTGTCTTATATTACATATTACCCCTGCAATTACGTTGTTTTTATCTATAGTGTGTAGCATAAATTAAAGAATACATTTGCTTTGCATGCCATGCCTGTGTTATTTAAGATTAATCCAATGCACTTGACACCTCGGTGCATACCGATTCTGCTAATCTGTTTTAAACTATACCTGGCTAACTTTTGATTTATTGGATTTTCTGTAAAAGTTTTTCAGAGTTAACAAGGATGTAAATATTGTCACTGTAAGATGGCTCCTAGGGTGCAGGCGAGGTAATGTGTAGCTAACAAACTACTGCCTGGAGCGATCACCTCTCTCCTGCTGGTTTGTGTCCTTGTCTGCAGCAACATAAATACACGTGTGTGTGTGTGTGTGTGTGTGTGTGTGTGTGTGTGTGTGTGTGTGTGTGTGTGTGTGTGTGTGTGTGTGTGTGTGTGTGTGTGCACGCGCATGTGTGCGTGCGTGTGTGTGTTGTACACACAGTGCATGAATCACTGGCAGCCTGTCACAGGAGAGGTGGAAGAGAGGGAGGGAGCAGAGAAGAACTAAAGAAAGGTAAGGAGAGGAGACTGATGGAGTACAGAGAGGGTTAGCAGTATTCAAAAGGGTAAGGAGAGCGCTGGTGTTTTGTGCGTGTATGTGTGTGGTGAGGAACGGTATAAACACAGGACATTCTCAACCATTTAGACTTAACAACAGTACAATTGTCCAACCACATCTTGTAATGTTTGTTCTGTTCAGCATAGGTCCAGAAACATCCAAAATAGCTATCAATGCTGTCTTAATCACTCAATGTATGATGATGTGTGATTAAACTCAAACAATATGCTTCCTTATCATGATTTACTGCTATTACCATAATTTCCACCACCAACATCATTTCAAAAATAGCCAAACCAATCGTAAAATTCATTTAAACTTGAACCGGAGATTGGGAAGAACTGGTACATACCTTTGCTCTGAGCTCCCACACAAAGTTACCTAGCTGTGACTGAGTCTAATTGTTTTCAGTTTTTTATGTTTTTTTCACAGAAAAACACATTTCTTAAATTAAAAAGGCAGATTTTAAACTAGCCATTTTAAACTTATTTTCACACAGATCTCATGACTGCATCTGTACGCAGCACAAAAATGTTCAAGTTCATATTCCATCCAGGATTTATTCTTTTTTTTATTGATTTTTCTTCCTGCTTCTCATTTCAAACATTTATCTTACTAAAAGTTAAAAAAAAAAAAAAAATCACCAACTCAACCTTCATTCATCTTGAAGTACAAAAGAGCAATATGAGGATCTCCAAGTTTTATTATAAGTTGCTCAATTTTCAAGATTGCCCCTGGGATCGCTACTCATTATCAGAATCATTTTGCACTGTTGAGTTATTTTTTTCCTGATGGAGAGATCGAAAATGTTGAACCCGATAGAAGCACTACCTTGAATGTCGCACACACTCTATATTTAATGCCCTACCACTAAACTCTAAGTTCAATCAGTTTAAGCTCTGACCTTGTTTGTCCGTGGCGTTCAATGTGTTCAATCCGCTCTATCCTGTCCTTGATGTACTGTACAGTACAACATCATGTTGCATCAAGAGGTAGTCCAAATCAGTGTTTTCATTCACTGTACACATACTCATATAGGTTCTTGATATGAATTGACACAATGTTGATGTAATTTCTTATGAAGCTTTAATAAAGAAGGTATAACCTGTTTTCTGGGACTACAGTCGTATTGTCTCTTTGTACCAGCTGGTATTCTGAAATATTGTGTTTCCTGCAATGTGATTATGTATTCTGAAATGTTGTTGTGTTTTCTGAAATGTGTTAATGTTTTCTGAAATGGTGTTGCGTGTGACCTGTTGGTATGTCTTCATGGGTCCTTAAGCAAACCTTAGATAATTAACCAAGCACCTGTAGGATAACCCACATATGGGGTGATTTTTACCATGCATGCCTCATCTGACAGTGAGGAAACATTTGCACTTTTGCACAGCATGTACTTCTGCACATATTTTCACTGTATGTACAGCTGTGTGGTATATCAAACTGAGTATTTTAAAGTCCAGACTGTAGGCTGAATTCACTTTTTCTTCTGTGTGTTCTTCCTCATTTTCTGCACTGGAACCTTTTCCCTGACTTCCCCCACATAGAAGAAGACAAAGGACAGTCTTCTAAGGCACAGTTCAATGTGTACTACAGCGAAACACATGCTGTAACTGCTGTATTCAGAGCTTAACAAGATATTTAAAACTTAAACAGTAATATTAACCCGGCTGAACACCAGAGCAACAGCAATGTGCTTACACTCCCCCACAGACACATGAACCAGACTTGATCTACCACAAGAGCATCTACAGTCGTTGCTTCTTCGCTCCACTGCTGCATTTTTTATTTTTTTTTTTATTTGAGAGTGTAGTTACCATTTAAAGTCATTCTGCAATTCTGGCAGCAAGACTGCAGCATGGCAGAGTGACAGCAGTCAGACTGGGCTACAAGGTTTAATTACTGAACAGTCTTTGGGCTCATTGATTTGGTTTTCAAATTTGCCAGCTACTTGGCATGCAGAAGCGATGTAAAGCTTTTCCGACACTCTGCTTCTGCATTGTGCTCCACCTTAGAATGAGCATGTGTCATCACACTGTGATCCACTGTCTATGTGGAAGGGAGCCTGAGCTGGTCAAGAGAACTCTTAAATAGAAGGTGGCTAAAGAAGGAGGAGGCAGAAAACAAGGAGCTATAGACCGCGTGGAGACAGACAGATGGAGACAGAGTGGTGGGCTGGGTATGTTCTGTGATTGATGAGACTACAGGGGGAGTTAGACTCCCGACGTGGTGTGATTCTACTGATTTATATTTAAGGGAGTGCTCTATCACTCTCAGAGGGGTGAAGGAAAGAGGAGAGGGGGGAGTGAGGTGAAAGTGAGGACATTAGATCGTCCCGGCAAACCTATTTGTCAGTCAGATGAGCCGCTCTGAAGTGAGCAGGCTTGCATGTCCACATCTGTGTTTGCATGCGAGTACTTCAGTTCAAATGTTCTAGACTTATGACACAAGTGACTGTTAGATTTCTCTTTGCACTGGTATTATGTGCCAATGAGGTGTGTGTGTGTGTGTGTGTGTGTGTGTGTGTGTGTGTGTAGGCATGTGTGTCTCATGTGTCAGTACGTGAGATGTGCTTCTTCATCTGAATGACAGTGAATAATTACTGTTCATCTTGCTTTGTCGTGTTTTTAGTTTGTTTTTAGTCTTTTTTACTGCTGTGTGTGTGCGCACATGTTTGTGCATGTAAGTGTGCCAGCGTGTGTGTGTGTGAATGTGAATGTGGGCGGGAAGGTGTTTGTGTGTGAAAACTAACTGGATATAAAAAGAATTGACTCTAGCGCTGAACTTTTCAAAAGTATTCACAGTTGCACAGTAGCAGCACTTGCACGCACACACACACACACACACACACACACACACACACACACACGCATGCACACACACACACACATACACACACATACATACATAAACTCCCTTGTGGCCAAAAGACACATGCGTTAAACCCTTCAAGCAATTAAAGCACTTCAGCAATATCTCCGTATCCAATCACAGGACTGAAGATTACGGCTGTGACCAATGAGGATAAAACGCTTTAACTCTGTGTATCTGTCACATATTCAAACAGTCGTGTTTGGCTAACAAGGCATGAAAATCATAAATCTCCATAACCAATCGCAAGGCATTCAGGTAAATAAAATTTAAGTAATTTGCTCAGACACAAACTGACTCACTGATTATATAATGTTTAAATCCATAATTCATTTATATTCAGAATTGGTTAAATTACAAATCTGTGTGGGGATTAAAAACAAACCTGATGACAAAATACACAGTGATAATAAATATATACTGTATACTGTGTATTTTGAAAAGTTCAGCGCTAGAGTCAATTATATATATATATATATATATATATATATATATATATATATATATATATATATATATAGCCATATATATAGCCATATATATAGCCATTTCACTAAATAATAAAATAGAACCAAAGCAACAAAAAGAAATGAATGCTCAGCAACTGGCATTGACAACAGTTGTTATTAGCAGAGATAAGCTCCTAGTTACCAGTCTGTTCCTCCGGTTTGGCTGGAATAAATTAGCAGATGATTTGATCACACCGTGCTGCTTTTATGAACCATTTTATGACGCAGACTTTTGTCTCGGGCTGTATTTCACCAAAGACATTTACTATACTGCGGTCATGTGTATCAGTCTCACAGGCTGCATCCACACTCGCACACACACTTCACGAGAGACAGGCCAGAGTAGCACATATTGAACCATGAAAACACAAACACACACACACACACACACACACACACACACACACACTCAGGGTAGACATCAAACAAAGAGATGCAGACAAAGGCAAAGGCACATCTCTTGATGCACACAGGGGAGCCAAGCTGTGATCATGACTGGGGTAATAGTGAAACCTCAGAGGGGAGTTGCCCCAGGCTATACCTTAACATGTATGACGGGATCAGATAGAATAAATGCATGTTGTATACAAAACAACAAAAACAACATGTTCAAAAAAAAAAAAACACATGCACATGCTCAACAGAAGTGCATGGCCATGCATATGCATGCAGCTCCTCATGCATTTGTGAGCATCTCCGCGCCGTGCACAGTATGTGTTCGCGTCTTTTTGTGCAACTGGCTGCACCGCTGAGACAGAATGTTTTCTCCACTGTACTGTATGACCAATGCAGGTCAATTAATAATGCAACACTTGCAGAGGTAAAGGAGGCCTGTGTGTCTGGCGGAAAGCGTAGAAGGGGGGGGAAGAAGGAGAATGAGGTGGTGGGAAACAAAGAGAACGAGGCAGCGGGGCGAATGTTGGGGACAAACAGCGGGGAGAGCGTTAATGTGATCTAGAGGGATGAAAAGAAATGGAAAAAACAAATACAGACACTGGCTCTCGCATTCTTAATTTTTACTTCCAATTGAAGGAAATCTAAGAGAACTAATTAGATTTTTAATTTAAAAGTTTCACAAAACTCTGTCTCATAGCAACTGACAACGAGCGTGAAGCGGATCGGTCTTGCGCCGTCTGTGTGTGTGTGTGTGTGTGTGTGTGTGTGTGTGCCTGTTGTGGATTTGAACTTCGACCTTTTTGTTGTCCTCACCCCTCCCTCTCCTCGCTCATCTGACTGGTCTATTAATATGTTTGTGCAGCACCATCTATCCAAACAAAACATGCGTGTCCATACCGTTCATATATTGTGTTTACATGTATTTACCTCACGGATGTACTCTTCCCCCTGCCAAAACAACGCAGACGCGGGACGATTAATTGGAAACAGGGAGCCGCTTGTGTTCCATTAATGTGATCGTCATGTTTCCAGGAAATGATTCACTCGCTGTGAAAATAAATAAAGGGGGATAATTAGCTAAAAAACAAGCTCCAAGTCAGCTCATCATTACAGAGGCCTCAGCAAAGACAAGTGAGAATGATTGGATACATCTTTGCAGGGAAAGAGGACAGGGGGGAAGTAAATACGGGACGGGCGATGTCAGCCTCGGGGATTTGCAATGGTTGAGAACCTGATATGAGACTGACTGTTGGAAGAAAAGCGTCACAGTTGGTAGGTAGGTTAATATGCTGTACCCTGTGCTACAATGCTTTTTATTTTATTTTTCTCTCTTTTAAAACCATTATAGAAGAACGTGTTGTTAAACTGCAGTCACTGTGTGTAGGCTGATGCGTTCTGGTGTGAGATGGGGATAGAGAAAGAGAGCCGGGGGTACAGACGGGATGGATGAGATTAAAGAGGTCAGGAGGGAGTGAAGGGGGGGAGGAGAAGATTTTTATTGTCTGTTTGTAGAGATGCAGGAGGAGTGGGGGGGTGGGGTGTAATGGGAGATGCAGGAGGAGGTGGTGGTGGCGGAGGTGGTCAAGGGGAAAAGGCAGGAAGGAGGTATGAAGGCATAAAACGTCTTTCGAGAGATAAGAATGGAGCATCGGAGGGGCACATCAGCACACGACTGCATCACTGGAGACTTGCTGTAACTAGTGGCCCAGGAAGAAGTGTGGTGTGTAGCCAAACAGGAAGAGGTGGCGAGAAGTTGTCAGTGTGTGACTCCGTACGTACGTGTGTGTGTGCGTGTGTGTGTGTGTGTGTGTGGGAGCAGGGGGGGAGTTTGCGCATGAAGCCAATACAAGGGAAGGTGTGGGTACCGAGGTGCAAAAGGGAAGTGATGAGGATGAATGTGAGCGTGTGCACCCGTGGAAACGGGCGGTGGTGCAGAGGGAGAATAATAAGGAGGTGTATTCTTTTTTGCACACGAGAGGGCCAAGGGTGGGTGGG
>JARJLU010018517.1:0-138944 GCA_030272975.1 Sparidentex hasta | reverse complement strand
GCTACATTGGTGCACATAAAATATTACCTGTGGATTATCATTGTACTGTCAGATGGACTCGCTCAGGGAATGAGGCCAAATCATGTCATGATTAAATGTAATAACATTTGCTAACACTACATGGGCATGACAGGATGCACGGTGTAAAATCACTTTCAGGATTTGCACCTTCAGCAAAATGCATTTAATTGCCCAAATGTACAATATTTCTAACATTAGCACACATTTACACTCTCTGGTGGGTATGTAATGGTGGTGGCAGAGATGAGAGCACCCGCTGTCGGCAGCACGGAGAGGGTCTTAATGGTGGCACCCACTGTTGACATGATGGGAGGATGCAAGCCGGGAACGGAGAGGGTCAGTTCGGCCCCATTGACCCTGATGTACTTACACCGCTTCCGCAACGGGGGAGCTTAAGCTAATGATGGCCACATTACGTAACATGGCCATGATTTCTGACCCGCCCATTAAATCCTGAACACAGAAACTTTGAAACAGTTTGTGAGCCTCGCTCCACAAATAAATTCTAAATGGTTGAATGGCTCTTTACATGTTTTAAGGAAATACATTCATGACCTATTTAATGTGTTTAGAAGAAAATGGCTGAATTTGCTTTACATGGACTTTAAGTTTTGAAGTTACATCTCTTTCATACAATTTGGATGGACTACTGTTGGGTTCAATATAAAGCGAGTATTGAGATCTTACTTACCTACACAGCCAACAGATGGTGGCAGCAAAACATGGACTATTGAGGGTGTTTTCACACCTGCCTTGTTTAGTTCGGTCGAATCGAGCCCTGGAGCATTTACCCCCTTGGTGCAGTTCGTTTGGGAAGGTGTGAACACATCAATCGCACTCGGGTGTGGACCAAAACAACTGGACCGAGACCTTGTTGAAGAGGTGGTCTCGGTCCGGTTCCAAACAAATTCTGGTATGATTCGTTTGTGGTGAGAATATGATCCAACCTCAATCTGGCCCAACTGCAGGAAGCATCAGTGCTTAACCCCGAATTTCCACTGGATAAGCGTCCGCTGCGTCACGGCTCCGATCCGGTTTTGCTCCACCATCCGTCAACCCCCACCGGTTGTGTTCTGAGTCTGCCACGGTGCAGTATGGTAGACAGCTGGCGTCGCAAGGCTGATGAGTTCCTGCAATAATCACATGATCACTCGTGACTGCAGTTATAGGTCTCTGTCATAAAAACAACAGCAGGAAGTGTTCCCGACCAAAGGTTTAGCAGAAGCGCTTGTGTTTGTCTCTGTTTTAAGATTTGTGTGCTGGTGTCAACACAGAGTGTTTTATTTTGAAAAGTAACCGGATGTCACATTGATGTTTCAGTGCTTGACTTCCTGTCTGCTCGGATCAATTAGAGAGCAGTTTCCATGCACATCATACATTTTGGTCCGCTTGTAAATGCTGCTGTGTGAACACAAACCAAACTCGAGCAATATGCAACATTGTAACAAGTTGGTCCCTGATTCAGACCAGAGAAAACAAACTATAGGTGTGAAAACGCCCTAAAATAGCTGACAGTTTTTAAACTCATGGCAAAGCCAGCACTGCTAGGGCTGAATCATAATGCCCTTAAGTGTGTGTGGAATCCAGTTACAATGGTTTAAACATCTACCTAGGGGATCAATGATGATGGAAGTTGTAGCATTACTTCAGCTGAAATCAGCTGTTCGTGTCTTCTTGTAAAGAGACCAGAGATCAGTCAAGTGTTTATTTACTATCAGAACACTCAGAAGCAGTGAGGAAGGAGGGCAGGCAAGAAGGATAGAGTGGCTTAGTGGCAGCAAAGTGAGGTTCCAGAGGTGCAGGTAAACTTGCAGACAGGGCAGAGACTGAGCGGCAGTGGTGGAAGCCCTGTGTAAGATGGCTGCGAGTCTGAGAACCACTGAAGGAGGTCTGCCAGGCTGCCGACAGAGAATCACTGGTGGAGATCAGCGGGTCACAGGTGGAAAAAAAAACTGGTGGAGGTTGGCCGGGCCACCGACAGAGAACCACTGGTGGAGGTCAGCCTGGGTGCCAAACGGGAACCACTGGCTGATGTCAGGGAGTCAGGATGTGGATGGGGGCTTTGCTTTCACTGGGACGGCACCTTGTAAGCGGAATGTGCCAGAAAAATGAGACTCTTTGGATCTGTCTAAAGGGTCAACAGTCCTAATGCCAGTCATCAAGCCACCACAGTTGACTGGTTGGGAGTGAGAATGTGTTGTTGCTCTCTTGCCTTCTGCTCAGTGTGGGTCCCACATACAGAGTGGGATGATGGGCTGTATTGAAATGAAGTCTGTTTTACACTCTGCTCCTTCTCCCCTGTCCTCGCTACTTAATTGTTAATTAAGCAGTTGACTGCTTCATCTGTAGTGCTGCTCCTTGGTAACTGTGCTGATGGTGGCAGTGAATGCCAGTGCCAGTGTTTTTGCTGGTTTAGCCTAGCATCTACAAATCCTGTAGGTTCACATAACATGCATACCTCTAACCTCCCTGACAACTTGAAACTGTGAAGTTACCCCTCAAGAGTATCCCAGTTAGCTTGTGCTAACAAGATCATGTATACATTTACCAGTTGTTTGCTATAGTTTGATAAAAGGCTAGGAACATGATCTTTCAAAGCATTTGTTTGGCATCCTACCATTTCCTGCCATGTCAGGACCTGCCAGTCCTGCTCTGCCCAGCAGTCGTCTCCAAGTGTGTTGCCACCTTTCTGAATCCCCTGACCCCTTCGCCATTGTTCTTTTCTGTATCATCGTGTTCAAGCCTTAAGTCCCCCTTCCTACCTGCCCTTGTGATCGCGCTATCCTGATATTTGTGGACCTGTTCCAAACATAGACTGTATGACATGTAGAATCTTTGTGTTTGGCAATCTTGTTTTTTGATTTTAAGTTACACATACTGAATTGTTGACTTGAAAGTGATTCATGAGGTAATAGGCACTCCTGCAATAGCTTCACTGTCACGCCAGGGGGATGTCCACTTTGTGGCTTTCTTGTGGAAAACTGTGAGCCTGACTTTTGCTTTTTACTTTTTAGAATATTTCTTCATTGAGGTGGTATTTGCTAGAAAATTTGACTTTTGAGTCTCATTCCCAACTTTTCAACTTTTAAAATAAAGACGCTATTACATGCCAACGAAACAGTGAACCCAGATGCAGACACAGACACGAAAGCAAAAAAGTAATTTTCAAACCAGATTTAGTTTATTTTTAGCAAGTTGGACCTGGGGCAGGGCTGGGATGGTCCAGATAGGGAGAGTCCATGAAGGGGACGAGTTCAGGAGGGGGGAGCATTCCAGGAGGCTGAATCCTGAGCAGGGTTAACTGAGCTGACCGGAGGAGCAGGTCCAGAGTGATAGGGACCAGAGAGCAGAGCAGGCAAAAAGTCTAAAGCAGAGGAGATCAGAGTTAAGAAAAACTCAGAACAAGGAACTAGTACAAAGGCTGGATGGGCAGGATACTGACTCAACAGTGGCTACATCTGGCAGCGTGGAAGTGGCAGGGCTGAGCATAAGAACGCAGGCTGTTTGCAGGATTGGGCGCAGCTGGTGGTTACTGCTCTGCTCTGTCTACAGCGCACCTGAAGCACTCACACATACACACACACGGAGAGGGAGAGATACTGGAGAAATGACAAGTAACCCCTGGATGTAGAAGGAGTGGCTGAAGCAGATGTAACAGACACTCTGTGATTGGACACATGCACATGCACACATGCACGCATGCACTCACACACACACACACACACACACACACACACACACACACACACACACACACACACACACACACACACACACACACTAGTACACAATCCTGTACCTTCCTTAAACCATACAGACAAAGGAAAGCTCCTTTTTAGTGAGAAGAAAGCTGTTTATTCCCACTAGGTGTCTGAAATGTTGATGGCAAGGATCCAGTGGGCTTTGTTTTTCTGTGCAGGTGTGTGTTTGAGCCGTGCCTCTGCAGGTGACACAGTCTTCATATGCCCAAAGCTTGTTTCCCTGCGCTGTGCTCAGCTGACTTGCATTCACTTCCTCTCTATTCTCCAAGTGTTCTTTGCCTCTCTTGGCCATGCTCTCCTCTCACCTCCATGCATCTTCCTTTTCTTTGATTGCTTTCTTTATTTCCATCTCGTCTCTCTCTTCTTAGTGTCACCAGCATTTTATCTCTTTCTCTCGGGGGGATCGATTTTACCAGCAAGACTCCTGCTTTCATCCATGGCATCTGGGGCTCTCCTGTGGAGCTCAAAGCCTGACTAGGAGCTCTCTCTCCTTAGTGCAGCAGTCACAGACAGTGCCTGTGGACATGCCGCCATGCAGAAAGGGATGTGTAGCGCTCAGCGGGGGTCGCTGCTACTTTTAAATTACAATCACTAGTTGGAGATGTTGGAAACCTCATACAGTACGGTAGACTTATACTAAGATTAAAAGCTTTGTTTAAATATTCACAGTGTGCTGCTGTGACAAACAGCATGTAGGAAATCAACATTATGTAACAGTGAACATGGCCACGGGAAGTGGGGGTGCTGGGGGTGCTGCAGTACCCCCTTGTGGTGAGAGAGCACAATTTATGAATTCCTTATGAATATTTTGGGAAATAATTTTGACACACGTAGTCTAGCAACCACTAGCCTGCCTGACATTGACAACATAACTTACTGTGTTGATTTGGCCTAAAAATAATTCAATGAAAATCCAAAAAAAACACGTAATAGAGATTTCCAGCTCACTCCGTGCAGCATACATCCATGGCAGCAGCAGGCTAGTAATTTTACATAGTCTAATGACAGAAATGAGGAGGAAATATGGCACAGAAATGCATTTTGGATTTTTTTGGGAAACCATCACCAGTGAAGAACACAATGCAACCATGACAATGGAGAGCAGCCAGAGTGAGGAGGCTGTCCGCCAGAGCATGAAAGATCAGAGTTGCACAGCGAGTCAATACAAAAGTTGGCTGCTTTGGATGAAGTCCCCATAGATGCTCGCTTATCCAGCGCTCATGATAGAAAGCAGGCTACTGCTCGGCGCTGTTTGGAGATTCTCTTCAGGACCACCCAATTCCTTGGCAGCAAGGGAATTGCCTTCAGGGGCGACACAGGATGTGATGGATTACTTTATGAATTGATGCTGGAGTGCACCTATGATCTCCCTGAAGAAAGAAAGTGGATAGAAGGAAGAGACATCTGGATGTCGGACACTGTACAAAATGAACTAATTAAAAAGTTTGCTCATGCTGTCCAGAGGGAAATTGTTGCCCGCATTGCACTGGCAATTTTATGGCCTCACAGCTGACAGTACGACTGACATTAGCACTACTGAGCAGTTCTCCTGCAGTCTGAAATATGGTGAGTGCAGCTTTGAGCCTCACACTGTGTTTTGAGGATTTTATAATGCCCGGGACAGCACTGGAGAATCTCTTTTCAGTTGTATCAAGGATATTTTTGTAAGATTTTGTTTTGATGGAGCAGCTAATGTGTCAGGGTGTATGTTCAGGTGTGCAAGCTCGGCTTAAAAAGTTAAACCTGCACTCACTTTATGTACACTGCAGCACTCACTGGATTTGATTCTCCAAGAAGCTGTGCGTCTTGTGGCCGATCCTTTGGACTTTGTTCAGGGTGTCTCGTCTGTGATAAGTGAGTCATCAAAGCGAAAACAGCTCTACCAATCGTTTTTTGGCTGTGATGAGGTTGCTGTCAACATCTTAGGCCTTTGCCCGGCTAGGCGGTGTAACCGTGACATGTCCATCAAATGCGTCACTGCAGCTTGCCCCACTCTTCTGACTACACTGCATGAGCTGAAGGATGACAAGTGTGTGGGGGGACAGCAGAGCAAAGATCAGGGGACTCTACAAACAGGCTTTAAAAGGGAGAACATATTTCGGTCTTTTATGCTGCCATGCCCTGTTTGAGCCCTGTGAAGCAGTTGCCACAAGCCTGCAGAGTGCCACAGCAAGGTGCACTGGAATGCACAGGTGTGCTGAGAGAACAAATAGCTACACTCTGGAGTGATGCAGTTGTGGACGAGCTGATCCGCAAGGCTGAAGCCTGCGCATCACAAATCTCACTGAAAATGCCAGACACCACCACCCCTAGAGTGAGTAAAACCCCGGCTCGCACTCACCAAATTAGAGAGCCAGAGGCAGTGGCACATGGTACACAAACAGTGGATTGGCGATGTAGCTTTTTCGAGGCCATTGATCTGATATCGGCGGAGCTGGACAGAAGATTTGATCACACCAGTGGGAACCTTGCCGCAAAACAAGAGAGGGCTGTTATCAGAGCAGCAGAGGGAGGGAACGTAGATCTGGAGGCCCTTCAGCTCTCAGAGGAGCTTGACACAGACCGCCTTGAACTCAAGCTCAAAATGCCTGGGCCAGGCATCACCAAGCAGCTTGTTCCCTCATGAGACTTTATCTGCACGACCTCAGAGCGCACCTCGACATTTGGACACCTGTGACCAGGATGCCCTGCCTGCAGCTCAAAGTAAGAGCATGGTGCCGCTGCGCACTTTCATATCTGTGTGTAATGGATGTTGAGAGTTGTTCAATAACATGCTTAAAGAGTCAGAGATTATTTCCTTGAGGTGTGCGTAAAAGGATTTTGGAGCTAATAGAGTCACGTGCAACATAAACGTAGATGGTGCAGTGACGCAGGTTCATGCCAGCTTACCAAATCTAATGTGTTGTTATAGCGTTATTGTGAAGTTTAATTAATAGTGCATATATTCATCTGAGAACTGATGATGTCTGTGTGTTACAGGCCCTGGCTGTGTGCACTCAAGTGTATATGTAACTGGGTCAACCTGTGTGTTGAATCTGCCGACAAGAAAATGTGTAGACTGTGGCTGTGTCTCAGTTCAGGGGCAGCATCCTTCAGAGTGTGTATTTGAAGTGCAATTACATCACTACTCCGCCCGAAGCCTGTCCCAATTCAAAGTGTGCTCCAAATGCTCCCCACAAATGCCTCCTTCTTTTGCCTGTTTCTGGAGGACACACCGCTACTATCCTCCGTGGCTACAAATTGCCCAAGATTCATTGCATGCCCAAAGAGAAGAAATAAATAAATAAATAATGGTGAAACATTCTGCGGCTGGATGGAAGTAAAACAATAATATATAATAATAAATAATAAATAGCTGATTTGTCAGTCCTGATGTCACATTTTGTAAATCTTTGCATCCCTGTGTTAATGTGAGCTTGTTGACCTTTTCTCTTGCTTCGAGGAGGAGGGAGGACATGAGGCTGCAGAGAGGATGGAGAGACTCTTCTCTGCTCCAGAGGACAATCTTTACATTATTTCTGTTATTTAATTAATGTATGGGTTCTTTTTAAATTATTTGTTAATAAATGATCATCAATAACAGGTTTACCTCTCCACAGTCCTCTCAGCCGGAGATAAACCAGCAGCTTCTCCTCTTCCTCCACATGCAGGAGGATTAAAAAGGAAATCAGGAATTCCTGTAACTCGAACAGATCTGACAGTCAAACTTTAGTCTTCTTGTCACTTTTGCAGCACTGGGCTGCATAAATAATGACGTGCGGGTAGGGGCGGGAACATCTGGTGATGCAACCAGGAAATGCTTCGAAGTGTAGACTGTCCCATTTAACAACCGGCTGATGCGGCCTGCAGGTCTGTCTGAAGGACCCGGCCTTTGCTGGAGGCGAAGGATGGGTCCTTGAAGGATGCTGCCCCTGAATTGAGACACAGACTGTGTGTGCAGCTCAGAGCTCCTCCTCTTTAATTTCTTCTTCTGTGGTCCTTACTATAAATGTTTTCTGGGTCTCCCAACTCTGCCATTTCGTACAATTCTACTGTGGGAGAGGTGGGTGTCATTGTTTCATTCAGTTGACAATCATAAACCATCCTAATTTTTCTCTTTGTTTATTGTATGTATTTCTGGTCTCATCGTTATTATTATATCTGTTCCTGCTGTAGTGGAAATTCTCCTTTGTGAGGTTGAAAGTTGCTAAGACTCCAAAGAACTTCAAGCTTCAGCATGTGAACCAGAACTCTTTAATAACACGCAGCGTGGACAGAAGGCAAAAGCGCTCTCTCTCAAACTCTAAGATGTTAAACACATAAATACAGAACAGGGAGGAAGTTACCTTCATTTACAACAGCCATAAAACAGTTTTCTTTCCATAAGAATGATGCTTTGATATTTGTGTGTATCCTGTCCTTCCAGGACTGTGACACTTTGACGCTTTAGATGTGGCGGCAAATGTCATCTTATCTACATATCTGTATCCTCCCATGTGGAGAATGTGTCTGTGGCTCTCTGACACCTCAAGCAATATGACATTCTGCCCTCCTCGTCTCACATCCTGCTCCTGTCTTTACCTCTCATTGATTAAAGACAGGAAAACTGTCATTTTTTACACTGCCTAACAACGTGTACATGCCAACACAGTAGCATTTAGTAATAGTAGTTATATATAGTAGTATTTGTATAGGAGCTGGAGTGGACAGTATTATTTACATGGAGGTTCTGCTTGTTACTTATTCTGTCAGAATAAATGGAGATCGTCTCCAAAGAGGTCCGGGTGTCACAGCATCATTCAAACCAACACAACGCAGAAGCACACCGGTCACATATATGACAATAAAGTAGTGAATCTCAATCAGTTTTAAAAATGTATTTTAAATAGGCCTATTGGCTCATGGTTTTTTTTGTCCAAAGAAACTATTTTGTCACAGCACCCCCTGTTCAAAATTACACAGCCACAGTATGAACACCAAAATGTGATTGTGAATGTGATTAATTTAATACTACATCAGTGTTTACTGATGTGAAGTACTGACTTTCCCAGGGCTCTGTTCTTGGCTATGGGCTCCTCTCTCTATAAAATACATTTCCACTGCTATGCAGACGACTCTCAGCTGTATGTGCCCATAAAAAGCTGATGCTGGTCATTGCCCCGCTCGACAGAGACACCACTTTGATCAGGTGACTGTAACTCTACAGTTCAACTGTAAAGACCCTTGGTGTTACATTTGATTCTAACATCTCTTTCCATCAGCACATCAAAGAAATTAACCAAGATTGCTTTTTACCACCTGCACAATATAGCTACAATTAGGTCCTTCCTGTCCACGGCTGACGCAAAGTTCCTGATTGATGCCTTTGTTTTGTCTAGGCTGGATTATTGCAATGCCCTATTTTTGGGTCTTTTGCATGAGAGGACTAAAAGTCTTCAGATGGTTCAGAATGCTGCAGCTAGAGTCTTAACACGTACAGGAAAATGTGATCATATTACACCAATCCTAGCGTCTCTGCACTGGCTCCCGATCAGGCTTCAAGGTGCTGCTGATATTATATAAAAGTGTGCATGGCCTTGCCCTGTCATACATGTCAGATCTCACGAACCATATATTTCACCTTGTCCATTACCCCTTTTAAAATTCAGGGCTCCTGACAGTTTCCAGGGTTAAGAAGAAGTCAGCTGGCTGCAGGGCTGTCTCCGATCAGGCCCCCTTCCTCTGGAATAACCTCCCAGCCGACAGGAAACAATCTGTCTCTATTGACGCCTTTAAATCTGAAAAAAATGCCCTTTAAATCTAAAAATTCACTTCTTTGACTTAGCCTTGAATTAGTCCTCTACTTCGATTGCTTTCTTCTTCAGTGGGCTGGTCTCAACGAGTTGCCGATAGTATTAGATTTGATTGTCCTGCCGATGGAAGACAATTTTCTTATAGTGATTAACATGGCATTTCTCTAACTTTTTTTTGTTTTGTTTTCTGTTCCCACAACCTGCAAGCTGTGTCCCTCTCTACACTCTCTACAGCTTTCTTCTCCTCCTCCTCCTCCTCTTGCTCTCCTCTGTTCTACTATCTCCTATATCTGTATTACTGTAAAATGTGATGCCTATTCACTCTGATCTTCTCTGTGTAACTGCTTATTATCTTGTGTGGCCTGCCCTAACTGAGGTTTCTTACATCTTCTTTTTTCCCCCCATTAAATGATTTTTTTTTCTCAGTATGGCAAGTTTTTCCTCACTATGATCGAGGGTCAAAGGACTGAGGGTTCTGTGCAGGGTACAGATTGTAAAGCCCACTGAAGCAATGTGATTGGCATTTGGGGCCAGTGACAGACTGGTAATGTAGAATTTGGGCAGATGCCAGAGGGGCCTGCCCTCGTGGATCATTTGGGCCAACCAATCAGAAGGCGGCCCAAAGATCGTGTCTGTCGGCCCATGATGAAGCATCAGTAAAGTACTTGCACTAAATGAAAACCACAACTTTCTAGTTCCTTCACATTACCTACAAGGCCAATCTAATCAGGATTTATATACCATATATGAGGCTCTGTATCAAGTCTGGTTACCTTTTACAGTCAAGAACTTTTATATCAGTCTGCATTGTTTTGTAGCAAAATTTGTTATTCAGATGTTCAAAAATGTGCATGGTTTGAAATAAAACAAATCTACCAGTGTTTTTATTTGATTATTTGTTTGCAAAAGTTAAAATGCAGCAGTGCCTTCTGGGAATTTCGAGACTGAATCGAGTAGACCGCCTGCGTGCTTGTTGGAAGTTGGAAGTTGACTGAGATTAAGCTAGCAAAAATGAATCGAGGCATCAAGCGACACAAGGTGGGGAGCGGAGAAAAAGAGAGAGAAATCTAAGAGAGCACTGTTGGCTGATTGTGACAAATGCTGCAAACTGACTGATTGGTTTTTAAAATCAAGTGCAGCTTCAGCTAGCACTGGCGCTAATACTGCTAGCACTAATGTTAGCAACACAGTTGAGCCAGCACACCAGGGAGAAAGACAGGGCAGTCAGTGCATTTACATGCACAGCTTAGTCAGATTACAGCCATAGTTTGACTATGCTGCTCAATCAGACAACTGCAATTATCCGAGTATACATGCCAGTGAGAAAATCGAATTACTGGCCGAAGCATGTCATACCACGGTACACTAGGTGGCACTGTATCCATTTCAACTAGTGGTAATAGAGAAACACCTCTGGCTGACCTCTTTACGTCACCAGCTGCCTTGGCATTCGAGAAAGATGGCGTACGAAGGGTGAGACGAAGCTACATCTTTGTACACTTTGTATATGGTGTACATGATGATTACACAAACTAGATCCACAATTGCGCTCTTGCTTGTGGTTATTTCAGAGGAAAGCCACCGCCACCATCGCCACCATCGCCACCACCGCCACCACCGCTGTCTTTCTACTTCCTGTTTACGGCTCCGGTAAAAAAAATCTCGAGCCTGTGCAAGAAGTTTCACCTCCCCCTGCAGGCCGCTTGTGGGTGAAAATGCCAGGGCTGTTTTTTGTTCCCAGTCCGTCACTATTTGGGGCTATATTAATAAAACTGATTTGATTTGAATAAATTGTTCATGTTAAACCATTTAGATCGTAGTGCCATTTGATAATTAGCACAAAACTCAAAGTACAGTTAGGCCTGATAGTAATGTATTTGGTATTAAAACAAAGCACTGGACAACTCAAACAAGAGTTGTTCAGAGATTTCACTCCAAACCATAACTTATATAAATACCACTAGATGATGACTAGAATTCAGAGAATCTCCATAATCCTTTGATTAAATTCTCTGTGGAACAAATGTCTTGACAATTCATGAAATAGCTGTTGAAACATTTCAGTCCAGGATTGGTGGACCAGATCAACTGACAGACTAAAGCCCCTGTCACACGTGCAATGCTGCCCAGAAACTGCCTGGACATTACACAGAGGAGCTGTATGTGTAGACGTTAAAGCCGGGAACAGTTGATCTGGACATAATATGGACTTATTTCTGCCAGTACAAAGTAAATTAAATGTCCAAGTGAGTCTACTGTATGTTTGAATAGAAACGGTGGCTGTGTTGATGATGGTGATCATGTGTTGCTGCTTTATAGTTGTTTCATTGTTTGTATGATACCTCTAAATACATGTACTGTAGTATTGCTATTCAATGCAAACAGTCACCAGCTCTCCTCCTCCGACTGAACACTCTACCCAGGGGACATTCCATGCCTCAAGCAAACCAGCCAGATCTCCCCTGCAACTCATCAAATACAGCAGCCGAGTCAGTGTCACAAGTTCATATGTGAAAAGGGCTTAGCATTGCCATCACCAGAGTCATAACACAAGTAAGGCTAAAAGCTAAATAAGAAAAGAAAAAAAATACATCATTAACTGATATTTTCTCATAGGAGAGTAGACTCAAAATAATTATACTTAAAATCTTCTGACTGGTCCAATGTCATGGTCTACCTGATTAATTATAAAGATCAATGAAGTGTCACACTACGGAAGGTTTAATACCAAATGAAAGGATTGTTCATAGTCAGGCAACCCAAAGGTTGTTGTTATTCATGGTTTACAAGTGATGTATAAAGCTCAACCTTATTAGACGCTGTACCTTCTTCATTGGTTAATCAGAAAAAAGAGTTTAAATGATGGTTATCATGAAGTGCATTGACAGTGTGATACATTTTTATCTTTTGTTGAATTTGTAAATGTATTCAAATTGCAAGATTTTTGGTATCATACATGAGTCATACAGCTTGTTTCAAACCAGCATTTGGTGTGTACACTTTGGTTAACTTACAATTACATTTGTGTTGGTTTGTATTTGTGTGATAAAACCAGGGGTGGGTAGAACTAATTAAGCTGATGAAACTTAATCCCTTATCTTACATTCTTGTGACCTAGGTACAAGGAGCAAATTAGCTCCTAATTAAACAGTAATAGTTAGTAACACTGAAATTACTTGCAGTTTAATTGATAAAGGAATTTTCTGAGTGGTTTAAAATGAAAGTTGTTAACATGGTTTTGCACTGAGATGTGCAAACTGCAAATTTTATTCTTGGCAAGTTGAATAATTGGGATTTACCTCCCACACAGATTTTCTGAGTTGAGGCATGTATTGCTATTCAAACACGAACCCCCCTCTTTGTCATTTAAGCAGCTGCCCACATTGATATCTGTATTTTGTCATTCATCACAGACAAATGAAGGGCCACTACAGAACCCTGCATATGCAGTGATCTTCTGTCAGTGAGCAGTCAGTTCATTTATACCCAACCACTTTCCTTTCTCTGAACATCCTGGAAGAATGAGCAGTGGATCCAAAGGTTGCCATGTATAGAAATCCATCAGAATTTCATTTAATTTGATGAAATGATAGCTCTCTTCAGGGCGACTCATGAGTGTATGTGACCATGAGCAGCTCAACAGTCCCATGACCCCTTTTCACACTATAACAGGAGCCTCTTCCTCTCTGCTGGTGTGAAAATATCACATTACTTTGCATCATTTTCATTACTGATTGCAACTGGTGCTCCTATTGAGAGTGACAATCCCTCTGTGGAGAAAAAGAAGATTCCCAAAGGAAAGTCTCTCCTGTAGTGCAAGAATGAGGCAAAAGCTTGTTTATCAAAATGTGAAGCACATTCCTTCCTACAATGAACACTCTTTGTCAGGTAACCTTCCCACCAGTCTTACAGTCCAGAATCCAAGATTCAAGATTCATTCATTACATCTCATTCTGCATTTCATACAAAGAGGAGAAATATCTGTAAAATATCTCAGCTGTCAGCTGTCTCAGCTCCTCAACTTTGTAACAACATCAATTAGCAAAAATAACAATAAAATAGCAATATAGCAGCACAGTGAAAGTTCTTCAAACTTGGCTTCCCACCCAACATATGCTTCTTGCTCTATGGACTTTTCTGTTCCCTGCTCACTTGCCATTACCTCTTGACGGGGAAACCTACAGGGGACTCCACCTTGACTGCTCGACCTGTCCTGTACTCTGACGGAGTTTGATAATCATACAAAACTAGTAAACTTTTAAACCAAGTCTGGCATGTTTGTCAAAGCAACAGCCCTCACAGCTCCTGTAACTGAAACATGCCAAACATTTATAATTTTTGACATTTTAAAAGTTTCCCTGCAGAACATTAGAGATGAAAGCTGGTTTTAATGAGTTTTAGGCCTAATTCTGGCAGTGTGTTTTTAATGAACAGATGCTCTTCCTGTTTGGCAGTTTTGGCAGCACCTTTCTGGCGCACTGTGCTGATTGCGATGCAGCCATCATGTCTTTGTAATGCTGTAATTGCAGTTACAAATGGCAAATCTACAAAGTGCGACACCTGTTAGTTTTCCATGAAGACACAGAGTTTTGTTGAGAGCTGGAGGCGGCATGAAATTTGACAGAGGCGACACCTCATAATTCTCCATGCAGGAAAAACCCTGTATATAATGGAAAAAAAAGAGAAAATACTTTACACAAAAAACTGCTAGTTTTTGAGTGAAAAAGGTAAAAAATTGTCTTTGCTTGCATTTGCAGAGGTCTGCTATTAAAAAGGGGCTACATTATAATAAAAGGAGCACTTGGTATGACAAATGTTGCCAGACTTCATACCATATTTTTACGATTTCTTTTTTTACAGTATACTACTGCAAAACTGACTGATGAAGTTGTCTATGTATGTCTACCTTTAGAGAAGTAGAATATTTGTTTATACTAATATTAACATTAATATTTGTTCTACAATTTAAGTATGTTTTTTAAATGGCTAGGTTAAGCAAAGTTCTTCCATACAGATGTATTATAAATAGCTGTCAGATTGATGATATCAGTGTCGGCAGATACTCAGTGTTGTCTTACTGGTATTGGACATGTAAAAGTAGTATTGAGCCATTCCTAATTAAATCTACTCCAAAAAACACAATTTACCCCAGTAAATGTAACTCGTTACTACCCACCTATGAACTATATACTCCCAGTGTGAGTTTTTCACCACTGTTAACACTGTAAGCTACATTGGGACCAACATTAATGTAATGTTCTTTCACTATTGTGTCCCGTGTGGAAAGTACCGACATTATCATCCAGACTGCAGCTCCTCACATTCCAAGATATTCAAAGCTGAACCAATGGTGCCAACCAAGGTCCAGACTCCACATTTCTCCTCTGATTGTCAGGAGGTGAGCCTGGATACATTTGGCCCATAACTCCTGGAGGCTGATTGCAACTTTATGAGTTTGGTCTGTGAAACTCTTTTCTTGTCTAGAAACTATGAAAAAATAAATAAGAGACATTCATTTTCAGGTGCTGACACATAATTTCATTATGATGAACACAGCCAACGAACTATGCATCCAAGCAGGCTCAGTGATGTCATCTTCACATCAGATGTCCTGTCTCTGACTTCCCAGAAGAGAATGGCCTAATCACACACAGACAAAAACAACATTCATACATGAGCAAAAAAAGTAGTCAAAAATTGTCAAAGAAATGGAAGCTGAACTTCAGTGACTCAATTCCTTCCAGAATGACATTACAAAATGTTCTTCCTCCCTCCACTCATGATTCACACTGCTGCCACCCTCCCCTCCCTCCATCACTTCCTTTCTCCCCCATCGCGATGATTGCGAGGTATGGCCAGGGAATACAAAAAGCTGTAATGCAGCCGAGACGAAACACAGGCAATGTATTCATTACTCACTGCTGAGGAGGCTGGTAACTAAGAGGAAGAAAGAGAGGAGAAATGATGGAGGGTGGAGAGGAGGAACATGAGAAAATGAGGGGATGTGGGACAGGGAAAAGGAAATGAGAGGGAGCAAGAAAAAAGAGACGGGTTAGAGATGAGGGAAGGCGAGTTGAGTCATTTCATAACCTCGGGATACATAGGCTGACATGGTGATTGGTCTCTATGCATTCTGAATCAGCAGATGGGGAGTATAATTTGAAGGCAGCATGTGAGGCAGAAAGAGATTTACTACAGAGAGAAAGAGTGTTAGAGGCTTGAATACGGAGAGGAAACCCTGTGGATACAAGTCAGTTTGAATACTTGAAAAGAAACTTTCATGTCATTGCGGATGTTTTGACAATTTTGAATGTTAACTGTATTTGTGAAGGCAGAAATGTACAGCTAAACCTAATACTGGCCGTTAAAAATGACAATTTTCTGTTTACAGTCAAGGTCAAATAATAGAGGGCCTCACAGTCACAACACTCTCACAGAGAAAATGTGTTTCTTGTGGATCAGTGATCTATCCTCTCCATGATCTTTCAGCATTAAAGTATAGTTTATCTGCAAACAATTGAACTCAAACCTTTGGGCCCTACGCAAGGGGGGGGGGGGGGCTATGCTAGATGTTGTTTGGGGGCCCCGTTGACCACGGTCTCTCCCCCCGTCAGCCAAGGTTAAGGCAAACTCCCATTAACTAATGGAACCACTTAGCTCTATGGCTAACTGAGCTACTAGCTAATGGCAGCTAGTCACTACAGTTGAAGACAGCAAAGACTATAACGAGCAACCATAAGCTGTCATGCTGCTACCTATATTTTTGAGCTATCTATGAATTCTGGCTGTTTCTTACAAATAAATAAACTAAATCATTCTTACTTATTGCTGAAATCAGTTTTATTTTCAATATTAAAAGTCACTGTCTTGGTTCCTTCTGTAGTTTTCCACATTCTTTCACTGCTGGAGACTTTTCAGCACATTTTTTAGCAGGGACACACAGATGGCTGCTCAGTGCGACAGCTGCTAATGGAGCTCTAACCCGGCAACTGTTATATGGAGATAATGTGGAAAATCCTGAATGCTTCCCTGTAAGTTTGCAAGTGGACGTTCTCATATCCTCCTGTGATGTGTCGGCATACATTAAAGTCATTCAGCCTGAGATTGTGTGGCTCGTAGATCGTATGTAAGACTTGGCTGTTTTTTTTCTTTATTCTTCCCCCTTTCTACACATGGTATCCAAATCCATTGATGGCAAGGGGTGCACCTTCCTGTGTGTCTGCCAACACAGGAATGAACTGAGTGGCATTAACAAGACTAATCACCACTGTGGCAGTAATAAAAAATACAAGCAGGCAGTTCTCATGGAGAAGTGATACACAGCGGCTTCTCAAATCAAATCAGCTCTGAGTGGTGAGGGGTTTGGACATGTAGGGGGTGGGTCTGTTTCTATAATTCAGTTTTTTTTTTCCTTTGCACTTTGTATCATCTCTCTGGCCAAAGAAAATGTTATATGGATGGTTTTCTGTGTGTGTGTGTGTGTGTGTGTGTGTGTGTGTGTGTGTGTGTGTGTGTGTGTGTTTGTGTTTGTGTTTGTGTGTTTGTGTTAGGTGTGTTTGTGAAAGTACTTTCTCCCCCTAGCTGCAAACTGAATACTGCAAACTGAATCTAAAGCCGGCTTGCCGACCCAAGTTTCTTAAAGCTTGACCAGTTCCCTATGCAATAAGACCAAAGGTGGAGGCAGAGCTGGAAAACCTGGTCAAAAGTGGTGTGCTGGAACCTGTCAGCCAGGGCAACTGGGCAATGCCAATTGTACTGGTCATGAAGAAGGATGACTGTGAGAGTATGTGGGGATTTCAAAGTCACCTTAAACCCAGTGTTGGAGGTTGAGCAATATCCACTCCCCCGCATTGATGATCTGGTCACTGGCTTGGCTGGAGGAAAACAATTCAGCAAGATTGATTTCAACCAAGCCTACCACCAGATGCATGTTGATGAGAGGTCTGAAGAGTTGCTCACGATAGTTACTCACAAAGGCCTCCACAGATACTGCAGACTGCCCTTTGGAATAACATTGGCCCCAGCTCTTTTTCAACGTGCAGTGGACCAGATTCTGAGTTGATTGTCTGGAGTCCAGTGCTATCTAGATGACATCCTTGTCACAGGAGAGACAGAGGAAGAGCATCTCAGGCCACACTGGAGCGACTGGAAGAGTATGGACTCAGAGTGCGCATATCCAAGTGTGAGTTTTTCCAGCCCTAAGTGGAATATTTGGGGCATGTTATCGACTCTGATGGCCTACACAACGCCCTATCCAAAGTCAAAGCAATTCCAGAAGCACCCGAGCCACAAAATGTGAGTCAGCTACGCTCTTATCTTGGACTTTTCAACTATTATGGAAGATTCGTGCATAACCTGTCTTCAATGCTCAAACCACTTTATCATCTACTGTGCCATGACAAAGCCTGGAAATGGGCAGAGCACCGTGAGCAAGCATTCACACAAAGACAGCATTGCTAGAATCTGACGTTCTGACACATTTTGACCCAAAAGTGCCCTTACAGCTTGCATGAGATGCTTCCCCCTATGGGCTAGGAGCAGTTGCTTCACACATAATGCCCAGTGGTGAAGATTGTGTTTGGTGTCAGAAAGTTCCACCAATACCTTTTTGGAAGGAAGTTTATTCTCCTAACTGTTCACCGCCCCCTCACAACCATCTTCGGGCAAAGGATGCAAAGATGGGCTTTATTGCTATTTGCTCACACCTACGACATCAACTACAGAATGTCAGAGCTACATGCAAACGCGGATGGTCTCTCCAGGTTACCCCTACCTGTTGGACATAAGGAAGGGAAACAAGCAGACATTTTCTACTTCAGACAAGTAGAAGAGGCCCCCATCACATCTGCTCAGGTGGAACAGCATACGAGAAACGACCTGGTACTGTCAAAACTTCTGGATGCTGTTGTTAAGGGAGGAAAATGAGATTCTTCTGAGCTGAAACCCTATATCCCAAAATAGAGTGAACTGTCTGTTCAGGCAGGATGTCTTCTCTTGGGACACAGAGTGATCATTCTACCAGTTTTGAGAAAAAGGTTGCTGCAGCAGTTGCATGCAGGTCACTGTGGGATGGTGTGCATGAGGGAGCTAGCCAGAAGCTACTTCTGGTGGCTGGACTTGACATCCAAATTGAAGAGACTGCGACATGTCCTACATGCCAGAAAAATCATTGCATGCCACAACCAGCCCCTCTTCACCCGTGGGATTGGCCATAGGAGCGACGGCAGTGCATTCATGTTGACTTTGCTGGTCCTTTTGAAGATCGGATGTTTCTGGTACCAGTAGATGAACACAGCAAGTGGCCAGAGGTGTGTATCGTGAGATCTACTACTGCAGAGAAAACCATCGAGAAGCTTGGTGAAATATTCAGTCGATTTTGTTTTCCTGAGCAACTTGTGAGTGACTCACAGGAGTTTGGAAGATTCCTTGAAGCAAATGAGTGCAGCACATTCCCTCTGCTCCATATCACCCATCCACCAATGGGTTGGCAGAGAGGTTTGTTCAGAGCAAGAAAAATGCTTTAAAAGCATTGCAGAGAGAAGGCCCTCTCCACCAGCAGCTTACCAACTTCCTGCTGTCCTACAGAAATGTATCTCACTCAACTACAAAAGCTGCTTCTGCAATACTGCACACTCTCATGAAAAGACAGCTCCACACCAACCTCGACCTTCTGAAACCACCAAAGACCAAACAAACTGTCCTGCAGAAACAACAAGCACAGACTGACAGACAAAGACGCATGGCCAAAGAACGTGTTTTCCACCCAGGTGATCATGTGCTGGCACGAAACTACAACCACGGACCAAAATGGGTGCCTGCCACAGTCATAGCACAGATGGGCCCTGTGTCTTACACAGTCAAAACAACAGAGGACATTGTCTGGAAGAGACACGCTGACCAGCTGCTTTTTGGATCTGCTGTTCCTGTGGAATTTCCAAAAGCGAACACTGCTGAACCATTCTAGTAAATCAAGCCAGTTCAGCACACACCTGTCCAGGTTGCACCATGTGCTGTGAAATCTGATTCTTCTGGACAATTTTCTGAGGTATCAAAAACTGAACTGTCACCCACCCCGAAGCTACCTGTTCCTGTTCCTGCCAGTGTGGAGTTGCCGGAAAGTGGTGTTGTTTACCGCTACCCCCTGAGAGAACAGTGGGCCCCTTCTCGTCTGACTTAGTACTATAGCGACATACCCAGAAGAATGGGGCAGAATAATCCCCAGGGTAATGTCAGTGATGAGCAGTCTACCTCTTTCCAAAAATAAAGAGACTCAAATTTTTGAGTTGATGTATGCACTAAATGTTTATTGTTGGTAGCATTTTTGATTAGTTTAAGAGTATACTGTGATTTCCTGTACAACAGGAATGAAGCACTTTTGGTATTGTTCCAGTTACACTGAGTAAGCCATACATTTAAGTTATGAATGTTTCGCTCTTCTTGCAACTTATTCTACTAGTCATACAGGATAATATGCTAGTGACGAAAATGTTTAAGGACATTTCTTTCAGTTGTTACTATTGCTTCTTCATTTAGTGGGGAGGTGTATGTTATACATTAAGGCACTCAAGAACATTTGTTGACATATTGAGATTTGTAGTCCGATGCTGCCCTCTAGAAGTCGAATGTGTATGTATGTATGTGTTGACATGTGTTTAGACCACCAGTTCAGTGGAGGAATGCAATAAAGGGCTACGGCCACAAGACGAAGTTGGCTCCATCCTAATGTTATCCATATAGTTAAGTGAAGTAACTCATGAGGATGTAGCATTTGGCACCTTGCATGGCAATCTCTGCCATTAGTGTATGAATGTGGTTGTGAATGTGACAAACGCTTTGAGCAGTCAGTAGACTGGAAAGGCACTATAGAAACCCATTTACCATTTTTGTGAGGGCTCTGTTATGTGCCTCATGGAGACATGGCTGCATGACAACACACTGGACTCTATTGTTTTCTATTGTGACTTTAGCTGGCTTTCAGGTAGCGTGGACAGACAGGAGTTACAGCGAGAGTGGCAAGAAGCAAAGATGCCTGTCTGGCCCTTGCTGTTAGCAGTAATCCCCCCAAGTTACCCCAAGCCATATGACCCTGCATCCAAATGCCATCATAGCAATCTGATTTGATTCACGCCACCCTGAAAACAACCCTGCATACTTTCAGTTTGGGGAGTGTAAAAAAACCTGGATCTGATGTATGCTAATGTCAAAGAAGCTCCATAGCGTGAGTGGGGATGAACCGACCCTCTCTGTCCCCGGCTTGCATCCTCCCGTCCCGCCAACAGCAGGTGACACCAACACGGCCGTCGGCATTATGTGCCCGCCTGCAACCCTCTCCGTGCTGCCGACAGCGGGTGCAGTACATCAGGGTCAATGGGGCCGAACTGACCCTCTCCGTTCCCGGCTTGCATCCTCCCATCATGCCAACAGTGGGTGCCACCATTAAGACCCTCTCCGTGCTGCTGACAGCGGGTGCTCTCATCTCTGCCACCACCATTACATACCCACCAGAGAGTGTAAATGTGTGCTAATGTTAGAAATATTGTACATTTGGGCAATTAAATGCATTTTGCTGAAGGTGCAAATCCTGAAAGTGATTTTACACCGTGCATCCTGTCATGCCCATGTAGTGTTAGCAAATGTTATTACATTTAATCATGACATGATTTGGCCTCATTCCCTGAGCGAGTCCATCTGACAGTACAATGATAATCCACAGGTAATATTTTATGTGCACCAATGTAGCTATGACAAGGAATTATATGTAGACTGGGGTGTTACGTTTGTGTGTAATGTAAAACATGGACAGAGGGACACCCAAAATGAGCGCCATGAGCGCTTTTTTTTTTTCATGGACATTAGTTGCTTTTATACAGAGAGAGACGGGAGCAGCTAGCTCAGACAGAGTCAATATGTGAGTTATCATTTTCTGTGCACATGCAGCATACATGATTCAATTATTTCATAACTAAAGCTGCTCCACAGCTGGTATTATCCCTCACAACTGATATAAATTAGGCAGGCAGAGTAATTGGGGAGCTTGTGGTAATAAAGTAACAGAAAAGTAACTGTAGAAAGAAGTATGGAAAGTACATGGAGGAGGCTGCTCTCCTGCACGTGGGCGTGTTTCCAGCACCTCTAACTGACACGCCCCCAGCGTTTCACAGCAGAGAGAAGTGCTTGTTTTTCCATGATTTTGAGACCTAATTTTATAGACTTGTCAATTTCTTTAATTGTTCACATTTGGCTCAGTGGTCAATGACACATGTTTCTGTGGTGACAAACTCATGACACAAATTTATTGCTGCCTTACATGGACTTTAATCTTAATTACACGATGGCAGAGGTAAAAACAATGTTAAAAAACATACACCACATTTCAAAATAAAAGCATGCAATAAAATCAAAAGTTCTGCCTCGTGACAGAAACATCTCTCAAATGTCAGCTTTTTACTTTTGAGCTTTGTGACAGTGTATTTTTCAGGGAATCCAAGAGGACTTTTAAGAAGTTTATTTGGCTCAAAAAGTAGAATTTTCTGAACCCATGATGGAAAATTGTAATCTGAAAGGTAAGTAGTAACTAAAGTGTAGTGGAGAAAACAGAACAACATTTGCCTCTGGGATGCAGTGGAGAAGAAGAATGAAACTGGATGTAATGGAAATACACAATAAAGTATAGGTTCCTCAAAATACATCCCAGTACTGGTTACAACTCTGGAATACTTAAGTAAATAACTCCCTTCACTAACTCTGATCTTTAAAAATCCCAGACTTTAAAGGTTTTATTTGACTATGTAGAGACATAAAGCTGCAGCCACTGGTATGGATCACTCAAGATTATTCTTGGCACATAAAATCTACTCATTAGTGATCATCACTCATCAGGAAAAAGGTCCTATGTTTCCTGAAACCGTTGGGACATTTTTGTGCCTCCATGTAAAACCAGAGTATATCTATATTTAAGTACAATGTATGTGAACATGTGTAATCATATCTTGTGCTCTGGCTCAAGATGATATCCCCACAGGCATGAAACACATGGAGCCCAATTCTAGATAATCCCTCAACAGAATGAAAGATTAAAAGATACAGAGTGGAGGAGCAGAGCACTGACCCTGTGCAGAGTCCATGAGAAAGGACTACACACATTCACACAGACAAAGTAACTGCAGAAACAATGGTCTACCATTCACCAAAAGACATTTCAAAGTATGCAGTGTGTGGCAATAAGCAGTTTTTTGATGTTAGTACTCCACATTTACTGCTCTGACTTAGCGTTCAACACTGACCTTCCAACCTGGCTCACACTACAGATCAAACCCTCTCTGGGTTACGGTTCCCAGGTTCTCTGCTTCTTTAGAATAGAGAGGGTTTGTAACAGGATGTTCCTGACACACAGCACTGAGAGGTAAGCATGTTTAAAGCTTACAGCAAACCAGCACCACTGCTGAGGTAAGATTTCCCCTCCAAGCCAACATCTCTTGATTATGTGTACACATTGTCACCATCAGGGATGCAAGAAGATCCACCAACTGCTGCTTTGGACCTGTGTTCTATTGTTTTGGCTTACAATTGTTTTAGCATGTCACAGCTAAAAACTGAAAGTCTTTTCACACTTTGCTTGTTTAAGATTGCATAGTGCAGAGCCACTAAGTGTGCCCTTCAGCAGCTTGCTAGCTCAGTAGTACTAAAACACAGAGCCTCTGAGCTCAACTGAGCAGCAGCAGTGACAGATCATTCAGTCGCTAAGAGCGTAGCACAAAGCAAACAGCCACTTCCAAAGAACTGAGTTGTGGTGGTGGTAACCATCTCTTTCAGCAGCTAATGTTAGCAAAGAGCATAGAAGCTAGAAGCTAGAGCAGTGACCAGTAACTGCAGAGCAGGATAGTCTCTTCTGACTGAGGTACATGTGCTATTTGTATATGTCCATCAGTTTTACATAGTTAACTTGGTTAGTTGCGCTGTGAGCCAGGAGTCAAACCCCGCAAGAGAACCTCGATACTTCCTTTACTGTAAACAAAATGTGTCTGTCTTCTTGGAGGTGTGCTGTCTCATCATGGTCCGGCCACAGGCCCGGCCTGGCCACAGGGAGAACCAGGAGTATTCCTGAAGAACCGGCCTATGATTGGCCTGCTGGCCTGCGTCTCTCTCTCTCTCTCTCTCTCTCTCTGTTTTTTTTTTTTAACAGGCTGCCGGGCAGCCGGCATCGTGGCTATCTGACTTTCCAAGTCAGAGAGGCAGGCCAGGCCAATCAGAGCCCACTCAGGCCAGTAGCATGTGAGGAGGACAAGACGATTGGTTTGTTTCGATTAACACAACCGCCCCAACAGTCCGTATCAACCACACAGACAGCGTGAGGAGGAAGAGGTGTGTGACATGTGTCTGGTACCTGCAGCGGTGTGTGTGTGTGTGTGTGTGTGTGTGTGTGTGTGTGTAGTGAGTGGACCAGGAGAGGAGACGAGGCTTCGATGTTTAGATGATGGACCCCAACCCGGGTAAAAAAAAGAGAAAAAGTGGTGCCAAGAGGGAGAGAGAGAAAAAAAGAAAGGTGCTGGAGGATGATGAGGCCAAATGCCTCACATTGACAAATGTATTCATCAATCATTCCATTATTATGTATATGAATACAAGGGCAAATCAAGTGAGACATAGGCTACACTATCTTACTGTATCAACTATAGTGTATGGAAAAACAGTGTAAGCATATGTTTGCTATTCAAAGGCGGTGATGGTGATGACAGTCCTGCTGGTGCTTCAGGAGAAGCCAGTGCAGAGCAGTTGGCAGAAGGTACAGAATCATTTCTACAGTAGAGCACCAACATATGAACAGCACCAGGCACTGCCATTTTGAAGTTGTGTGTAAAGATGTTTCAGTCTCACTGAAGTATGTGTGATCTTTACCTGTCTTGTCTACAGTATTATTTTATTTGATCATCAGTATGTTTGAAGACTAAAAACAGGAATATACTGTATTGACCAATTGCCATAGTGTTAATAATATACCTTTTTTTTATATGGTAATGACAGTCTATTTCATATTTTGGTGGGTCAGTACCTCCACAGATGGGTCATGGCCTGAAAATGTCCATGTGACATTAGGGTGAGTGTTGTAGTGACTATTATGCCTATATTGGAGTGCATATTTGTTTTGAATCAGCCAAAAACATACTCACGTGCATGTGTGGGCAAGATGATCACCAGGAGCTGCCATTCTGGGTAGAGTCGCTGGACTACTTGCACCAACGGCGAGGGGGATGCACATAACAAGCACTGTTCCTCACCCTTGAGTGAAACATAGTACTAGGTAATTTCTACGTAGTCCCTCATCACTACATGATTATAACAATTAGCTACTGAGTTTTTCCTAAATCTTAAAAATAATGTTCACCCCACATATACATTATTATTCACATGCAAGTCTTCTTCTGTGGCATTAGTGATGCTGGTTCCTTTAAAGGTATCTAAGGCTGCCTTGGAGTGCCACACTAGATCACTTTGAACCTACTGCTCAGAATACTCACTTATTTGTAAAACTTTACCTGATGGTTACAAAAGGAGTAACTAATGATTAAATAATTAGAAATTAAACAAATTACACTATTTTGTGCCACACAGTGGATTGTTGGTAATGGATCATACATTTAAAACAAGCGGCTGGATATATATGACTGTAGAGTTCACCTGGGCAGTGCTGAATATTATTCAGTTATATCTTTATGGCCAGCATCCACTCCGGAGGGCTGAATTTCAGAGGTTCGGTCTGATCTTCCATGCTACTTTGAATGTCACAGAAAAAGAAGAAAAGTTGCTCCTGCTCTCCAAACAGAAGTTAACAGATGTGGCAGATTTACAAAAAACATCTTGAGTTTGGCCTTTAATCATGACGTGAGAGAGAGTGGAACTGAGGTGTGGGTCATTTTATAGAGACTGACACGCCAATAAAGTAAAGGACGTAGCCGAGTGAGTGAATAGAAGCAACTTTGCGAATGAAAAGAGGGAGATTAAAGCCTGCAGTGCATTGGGGAGAAAGAGGTGAGAAAGTCAAGAGGCTTCATCGGATGAAAAAAGAGAGACGCCATTCAGCACACTCCTCTCCACTGACACACTGAGAGTGACTGACATGGCAACATGTGATGAGAGAGTTGGGATAACAGGTTGCATGAATGCCAAGCCTCTATACGTCCTCGAGAAGGGAAGCAATCATTTCAGTGGAATGTAGCAGAATAATAACAGCCTGGGTCTGAACCGGAAGTCACAATCACTTTCTCATGAAAGGGCTCACTAGGAGGATTTTGAGAGCTGAGTGTAATTCTGTCAGTACGGGCAGATTATGAGGTGACGTGTTCCCAACCTCACACTGCAGCTGAGGATCAGTGTTTGTGTGTATGAACCTCGAGATCGAGATGGAGGAGAGGGAATCGTATGAAGTTGTAGAGTTTCTGCACCGTCATGTGACCAGGGAGGTTGAGACTCAGACTGGGGGTACAGTGCAGCATGGCTTCATCATTCCCCCGTGGTTCCTGTGCTGGGTTCCTGTGCTGGCCAGGGCCCATTATTCTGCTGTGAGACGGCGATGTTGAACGCTGAGCTGCTTAGTGATCCTGTGGGAGAGGATGGAGAAGAGAGAGAGAAGTAGAGGGTCTGGGTGGAAAGGTGGTGAGGATGTGTGACTAGTGGGAGAAAAATGGTGATTGTATGAAATGGCACAGGTGTTACGTTAAAAAGACCCGGGTGGTGTGATTAGCAGAGTGTAGTCTAGCTCCTGCACTTCAGTTATAATGACTTCGTTTAATGAAAAAACAAACATTTGAAATGCAAAAGCTAAAAAGTAAATGCTTAAATTGAAAGCATTTTTAACATGAAATTGTAAATGGCAAAGGAAATAAGACGAGGGAAACATTAATTGTGTAACTCAGAGTTCAGTTTTCATGGAGATCTGTTCTCAGTTAGGGGAAGGGGGGCTAATCAGAAGATCCACATAGTTCTTTTGGGCACAGCTGTCATGATTGTGAGTGAAATATAAAAAAAATCTGTTAATGTAAATTCCAGTTTCTGCAAAGGTACTCTGACAGAAGAACTTTTTTCTGTTTTTTTTTCTTTTTTAACATGAGCTTTTCATATCCAGGAATACATATTGTAAACTCACCACTATCCCAATAACCAACTGGCCACATTTTCACACCTCGATCAGACACCTTGTCATCCCATGCACTCTCATGATTTGACCATACGTAGCACATACACAGCCTGAAGCAGAGGTGAGGGGCAGCTACAGAGGTCCATACACCCAGAAACTTTTCATTTTCAAACTTGTAGTCATCAGCCACAACCAGTGCTCACTCAAGAGACACCTCCTCCTGAACTGTATCTGTATGACGAAGGTCTGTGATGTGTGTTGCTGGTTAGCTGGAACTGTGGTGCTGTTTAGGGAAAAGTGATTTTTATCATTTTGGGAGGCGCCTACCAACAACCTGTTCAGTGGTTTAGGTATGAGGATGTGTTTGACTGCACTCAGGGTAGCTGTGTGATGTCTGACATCTGGAGACACTAAAGACTTGAAACAACTTTTGTCCACATGCTTTACACTTTCTGACACAAGTAGATATATGCTCATTTCTGTCTGTGGAGTGCCTCTTAAGACTCATTTCACTTATTTGTACAGTTTTTCTTCTCTCAACTACTGATCCTGTTGTTTTCTGTATAAATATACAATCAACGGGTCATCGTGGAGAGAATCAAATAAAAACTGGCTTACACTTTTTTTGTTTTTATAAATTAGTAGATAAAAACTGGATTAAAGACTGTGAGTCTTTCATTGTAGCAGCTGTAATAGTTAGAGGGATATTTGGGGCAAATGTTTAGTTTTACTTTATTGGAATAATTAATCTGTGTGTTGGGACACAGTTCTAAACAGTCTTGTGGTGTGCAAGTAGTGAACATTTGGTTCAAAGAACACATTTTTTGGGAGAATGAACTGAACTGAGTCACCTCCTGAAACCATCAGTTCATTAGTCAGCTCACTGAGTTGCAGGCGAATATGCAGGGATTTAAGGTCACTCGCTGATTTATATCATTTGTTTGCTGGAGGAATGGGGTGTGTTCAGGACAGGAAAAACACAGCTCTCTCAGCTCTGATGTCCATATATCTGACATTATCTATTTTACTTTGGTTGTTGCTTACTGTAATACAATAAAATAATGCAACAAAAACTGCTTCCATCTTCATGAGATAAAGCTCTGTCTTCTTGTGCGTATCTGTAAATGACATTGTTTTCCTCCTATTACAGTCAATTAACTTGCTAGTTCAGGGTTTGCACAGTTTAAAGCCTGCAGCTCCTCTTCAGTAAGTTACAATGGAAGACACCTCTTGGATGAGGGGTGAAATGTGTTCAAGAAAGTCCAGTTGCCTATGATACAGCATTTAGAATGACCATGACCTGGATGACTGAGAGCCTTCATCAGCGACACACCTCTACTGTCTGCCTGCCGGCATCTACCTCTCATTTCTAACTCTGTTAGTTACTGAAGCAAATAATAGTTAATTTGTTCATCCTCCCTCTTGTTATATGTGTTTGAGTCATTACCTGACATGATACACAAAAGGGTAAGTCTATTAAGTAGAGAGGGTGTGTCTCAAAGGGGGTGAGGGAAGAGAGAAGGTGTGCCTGTCATGATTCAGAGGCCTTCCACATGAAAATGGATGGAGGGATACAAGAACATACTGAGATTATTTGCAACTTGTAAAAGAGATGGGCAGCAGCGTTTTGGATAAACTGGAGATGAGTGACAAAAATGTCTAAAGGAACTGCAGTAGACTAAATGGGCAGAGAGTTGAAGGCATGGACTCTGGGAGGCTTGAAAAGGATAGAATTTGACCATGATTCAACCAGCCTGGGCAAATCATTTTGAAAGTAAGACTATAGTCAAAAATCACTCGCAAGCTGAGTGCACAACATAACATATGTAACATATTACCCTGCCATTATAGGGGTGAACTTAAGCTGTCAGTGCTCTGCCTGTTCCTCTGTTGCCCTGCTGCTGCTGCTGGAGTTCATATAGCTTTTCAAGGCTCCCACCTCCACTAGCATCTACCTGTAGGCTCTGAGTTGACCTTTCACCTAACACAGCGGATGTCATGTTTTTGTTTGTTAGTTGTGTTATTTGAGTAGCTTTCTTTCAATTCAGCGGTTATTGCTTTGTCAAGAACAAATAGTTTTAATGAAGAAAAATCTGAAATAAAACAAAACGTACATTTATACTGAAAGCTGGAGCTTACCATTTCTGGAGAAGAGACTCAGCTGCAGAGCCAGAAGCTAGGGAGGAAGAAACACTGTATCAGATTCTGCTCTGAGCTCAGAGATGACTTTTTAACTTTTGGGATTAAAAAGTGGATTTATCTTCAGTCCTGTTGATCAGCCTGACTGCAGCAGTGATTGGGAGATGACCTCCACTGTCGGGTGTTTCTGTTCTGTAATGCTGACTGATGACTGGAGCTGGAGGGGAAATGTACTTTACTCTATGAATGTAATGTTACAGAGAGGAGAGGGGAAAAAGAGAGAACCAGAGTCTGTGCTGAGTGCTGAGCTCAGTGAGAGGTTCACCTGAACACCAACACTTGCACAGACACACCCTCAGGGCATGCTGCTGCTCAGTAACCCATGGCAAATGGAAAGACATTTTACAGAGCTCTGTATATGCATAGATTGGTTGTGATCATCCCTCTGATATACAATAATGATGAGTGAGATATTAGAGAGATGGCGGTATGCAGATACGTAAGCGTGCACTATTACTAGCGGCAGCCATCTGTGTTATGTGGAATAACAGCTGTTCTGATGCAGTTGGAGAACCTTGTGGCTGAAACACAATCAGTTGTACTTTCTCTTCAGTGCCAATCTTCCAGGTCTAATGAGTGTCGATAAACCTACTGATACAACAGTTGTTTGAGGGCATATCTCAGTCAAGTGCAAATGAAGCTCATACATATTTACCCATTTCACAATGAGACAGCCCGCGACCCTGCAGAGGATTAAGCGGTGTACATATAATGTACAGATAATGGATGGATGGACAATGAGACAGCTTTATAAATCTATCAAAAACAATGTGCCCCAGGGTTTATCCAATCCTTGCTCCTTCTTTTGTCTTATGTTCAAATTCTGCTGACTCTGGGATTTTTCTCTGGAAACCCCTGTTCTTCCCTCTGCACCTGCTTGTAACTTGGCATAGGTGACTCCATTATCTTCAGCTAACCACGCTTTTGTGGGTTTTTTAAAAACAGGTGATTTTCCTCAACAACTGAGCTGAACAGGAATGGTGTAACACCATGCTATCGTTTGGCTGGCTGTAGCTAATAGCTACCGGTTAGCTCGTAGCTAAGTTAGAGGAGGCTGACTCGCAGCACTTCAACACCTGTGTGTATGTTTCTGCTTGGCAAGCATTTTTGAAAATGTTGAAGATTTTGAATAGTTTTGAACATTTTGAAATCATTGTATAAACATTTTCAAAATGTTATGATTGGAAATTGAATACATTTATTTTACAGAAGTCAGCAATAGAAAAATGTCAACATTTCAGTGTGTGTGTGTGTGTCTGGCCAGTTATAGCTAGCTAGTGTTAGCTCACTATAAAATTGGTAAATTTGTTGATATATTATTTAAACAACTTTTCATTACAAAAGTTACTGCAAGAAAACAACATCACTGGGTCATTTTTGACCAATGTGTGCATGTAAGGGTTAAACAATCTGGTCGAACAGGGTCAATGAACATGTGGAGGGCTTCAGTTTGTTGATGGGACACCAACCTCATGTGTTGTGAAACAAAAACAAGACAAGGTAGATAGAGGATTGTGTTTGTTATACTGGATCTGATTGTGTCAATTTTATTACTTTATTTTATTTTTTAATCTGAGGCAAATTGACCTTTCAGAGCTGAGGCTTAACAATTAAACTGACAGCCAAACCGATGGGTTCAAAAGAATTTCGATAAAGGGAACTTTGGTGTTGGGTTTGTTTTCAGAATTGTGGTGTAATGTGTTATTGTCTGTGATAGACTGGCGACCTGTCCAGGGTGTCCCCTGCCTTCGCCCTAAGTCAGCTGGGATAGGCTCCAGCCCCCCGCGACCCTACAGAGGATTAAGTGGCATACATATAATGTACAGATAATGGATGGATGTGTTATTGTAGTTCAGATGTGGACATTTAATTTACTTTTCCTCCACTGTCTCCCAACCCTGTGACAGTTTCCTTGAAGCTGACAGAGCAGTGGTTTTCCAAGGTAATTTGTTTGGCAGCCTGTTTTTTATTCTTGTTGGAGCAACAGTACCAAGAGAAGACCTCAGTTTTGTTTTTTTTTAATAAAATCGTCCACCAAATTGTCAATTTTGATGGCATTGGATGGAGGGATACAAGAACATACTGAGATAAAATTAATATCTGGAAACCACATTGACATTGATGATTCAGTCTCACTACGCTGTTCAGACACAAACTGTACACAGACAAAAAACACAAATTATCAGAAATGGGAACATCAGTGATATCGATCTCAATACCCTTTGGAATCACTGAACCCAATGTATTCCCATGTTTGTGGGCAGCCTTCTTTGTACGTTGCTTGAGACAAAGACAGACTCTGACATTTAAGAATTCCATAGCCTTTTTATCTGCTGTATCACTGAAATCAAAGTTAAAATCCTAGTGTCAGGCTCAGACAAAAAGAGAGGATGGAGAATGGCAGAAGTAATGACAGGTTTTATTTTACTGAGATGCAACTCTTCAGACAGAATGATAAAGCCAATTTCTATGAAATTCTATGGAGGGACAGACAAGATGAACAAGACAAAACACAGAGAAAACATAAAACGCTCCCGAAGGAGGAAAACCTACACTATTCTTGATTCTATATCTATGAAAATTTAACAAAACAAAAACACTCTGAAGAGGAAAGCACACAGGTGATGGAAATTACCTACACTGCATATATACAAAATTTACAACAAAAGGCGCTCCACAAGGAGGAAAACAAAGGCTATTAAAAATGCTAAACTGAAAATCAAATCCTAACCAGAAAAATTATGAAAACA
Source organism: Sparidentex hasta (assembly GCA_030272975.1). Taxonomy (NCBI): domain Eukaryota; kingdom Metazoa; phylum Chordata; class Actinopteri; order Spariformes; family Sparidae; genus Sparidentex; species Sparidentex hasta. Next base: position 107,311 of record JARJLU010018517.1, on the reverse strand, counting down.
AAATCACTCTTCTCAAGAGGTTACAAACACAGAAAATAAAAACTGGCAATACTTAACTCGAGGAATGCAAGACCATGAACAGGGCTGAAGTACATTTCAAGACGACGAAATACTCTGGCGATGCAGATGGGGAAGACAAAGACTTTATACACATGGGGGAGGGGAACACAGGTGAAAACAATCAAGGATCAGGGATGACGTCAGACCAGGGGCACAAGAGGAAGGGCAAGTGACCTGAAACGGGAGGAGAGTTACCTTTCAAAATAAAACATGAATTTCACAAGACAAAAACCCAAGACAGGACATCCCTCATCGTGATGTGACACCTAGTAAAATAATCCTATATAATGGTTAAGAACAATTGAACTAAAATCAGAAAACTGATAAAAATGTTGTTTGTTTCGAAAACTTGTTTGGGACACCCATGCAGTGTCTTTTTTGGGGGGCTTTTTTAATGACTTAATCATTAATACCATTTCAGAGATCACAGGCAGCAGGGTGGGGGGCGGGGTGACAAGAAGCAAGGGGCCCCAGGCTGGGACTTGAACTTGGGGCTGCTGCAGCAAGGACAGGGGCCTCTGTACATGGAACACCTGCTCTACCAATGCAGCTAATCAGCACCCATAGCTCTGCAGCATCTTAGTGGAGTTCATTTCATCGTCATTTCACTTCAACAGTCAAAGTGAATGTGAACCGACGTATAAGTCCATGGATTGAACAGGCTTGGGAGAATAACTAAATTTGGTTCTTCATGCTTTCCAAGAAGCTCAATTGATTTTCAACCTGGGATCCTTTTTCAGGTCGGAAGGCACTTATCCTCCTTGTCTGGATATAGTCTGTCTCAGGCAAAGAGGCTGTGACAGCCCTCCAGAAAAGATCAAAGTTGTCTACGAAAATAATTCAGATTTTGCAGCGATATCCTTATAGCCAGATATGCAACTGGTAGATGACGCTGAACTTAACGACATGCATTGCCTGCCAGATTGGAGGGATAATGAGTTGTGAAAATGTAACCCCAGACCATAGAGGAGCCTACCACAAGACAGTCAAGATGAGACATATGAGGATTTTCATTCATCTGTAGCAACCTAATCCCCAATGAGCTGTCCAGGCAGCCTGAGTCATTTGCATCTGTTGTCATTGAGAATTGACAACAGATGCAAATGACTCCCCATGCTGACTGCAAACCAACGTCAACCAGACACAATCTTTGGCAGTGAGGGAGGTGACAGGCATGCAGTGGTCCTGCCTCACCAGTGTTGTTTTCCACCACAACATCATCTTACGTACACTCAAAAAAAAAAACGATTCTTCCCTACTTAGCAGATATAAACAATAATTACCTAAATATAAGCGGCATCAGAATAACAGTAGTTTATTAGCTATATACACAAAGAGAATGATTTAGTAGCCTCTGGATTAATGTTGCTGTCACTGAAACAAGGTATTACTCTGGCACTTCTATCAACTGATGATGGGTGGCGCTGTAAAAGCAAACCAACCATGAAACTACCTAAAGGCAAGAACTAAAGAGGAAAAACAATAACAGATCAATAGCAGTGATGTTTTCCATACAGACAGAGACACTGGAGTATTTGTAAGTCATCCCTCCCAACCACAGACTGATGAACAATAAAAATCAAAATGGGTGTATGTTATGAGGTAGCCTACCCACTGGCAGAGTTTATGCTAGACTTCTGTGACGGCCCAATTGACCATAAATACTTCAGAACCATGGCTGGTGTAACGACTCACCAGCAACAGGCGGTGGGCTGAACGTGTTTTGTTTGTATGAAGGAGAGATGTACTTATTGGCTGGTGCCAGCAGAGCCACCGCCAGCTAGACACCGGGAAGACCAAAGAGCTGGTGATGGATTTCTGCAGGCACAGACAACCCTGCGCACAGGTGAACATCAAGGGGGAGATGGTGACATCTTACCTGTACCTGCTGGGAGTTCACATGAACAATAAACTGAACTGGACTGACCACACTGCAGCAACTTACAAGAAAGGTCAGAGCAAACTCCATCTGCCTTGGAAATCAAAAATCAAATCAAATCAACTTTATTTATAGAGCACTTTTCATACACGCACGTGCAGCACAAAGTGCTTTACACAAGAAAAACAGAAACATAATAAAGAATAAAGAAAGCCCCTCCCTCCCACCCCCCATACTACATACACACACATACTCACACACACACACACACACACACACACACACACACACACACACCTGCAAACTCTTATTACTGGTAATAGGGAGACATGGCAAGGCACTGAGGATTGAGGAAGTGCCACCTTTGGGGCCGTCCACACTGGGAGGAGTCACAGGCTGTGCCACAGGGGGCATCAGTGCCCAGGCCCCCCGACCCTGACAGACAACAGCTGGCCGGGCCAAAGGGACCCAAGGACAGCACGCAGGGCAGCAGCAGCCCAGACACAGCTCCCAGTGTGGAGGGCCGCCCTGGGGAAACACTGGAGTTAAACCTTAAAAACTAAAAACATAAGATAGGATAAAAACCCTGACAAAAGATAAGTAAATGGAGTGAACAGTTAAAAGGATAAAATTATAAAAGATAATAAATAAACTAAAAAAGTACCGATGATAAATAAAACAGAGAAAATTATTTAAGATTAAAATCATCTTTAAAAACTAGATAGAAGCAACAACATAAAATACCACATAAGACTGGCATAAGAATTGAAATTATTAGTTAAAAGCCTGATTAAAAAGGTGTGTCTTTAACCTTCCCTTAAAAATATCAACAGTCTCTGCAGACCTGAGGCTCTCCGGCAGGCTGTTCCACAAGTGGGGGCCATAGTGGCCAAATGCCGCCTCACTGTGGGTTTTAGTTCTTGGTTCTGGTATGAATAAAAGGCCAGTGCTGGAGGACCTCAGGGTCCGCGAGTGTTGATATGGTAAAAGCAGGTCAGATAAGTAGGAGGCCGTTAAGACATTTAAAAACCAGTAAAAGAACCTTAAAATTGATCCTGAAGCGGATGGGGAGCCAATGAAGTGACTCTAAAACTGTTGTAATGAGCTCCCACCCTCGGGTCCTCGTCAGCACGCGTGTGGCTGAGTTTTGTAATAACTGGGGATTTAGAATGCTCTTTTTGGGAAGACCAGAGAGCAGGGCATTACAATAATCTAAGCAACAGGAAATAAAAGCATGCATTAGCACCGCCGTACTGGCCTGGGAGAGAAACAGGCGGACTCTGGCTATGTTCTTAATTTGATAAAAACCTATTCTCCTCATATTTCTGATATGTGGAATAAAATTTAGCTCAGAATCAAAAATCATGCTGAGATATTTTACTGATTGTGTTAGTTTAAGATCTTGTAGTTTTAGTAAAAGTTTCTCTCTCTGGTCTTCAGGACCTATAACTAAGACCTCAGTTTTGTCCTGGTTGAGCTGTAGGAAATTCACTGCCATCCATGACTTGATGTCTATAATGCAGTTAAAAAGGGCAAGGGCAAGATGTTATTTCTGTTCAGGTCCTTTGGGGTGCAGGGGGCTCTCCTGACTTCTGTCTATGACTCTGTGGTGGCATCAGCCATTTTCTATGGAGTAGTCTGCTGGAGCAGCATCATCTCAGCAGCAGACAGGAGGAGACTTGATAAACATATTAAGAAGGCCAGCTGCATCCTGGGATGCCCTCTTGACTCAGTGCAGGTGGTGGGAGAGAGCAGGATGATGGACAAGCTGTCATTGCTGCTGGTGCAGGAGTCCCGCCCCCTGCAGGACACTATCTCAGCACTGGGCAGCTCCTTCAGTAACAGACTCATACACCCTAAGTGTGTGAAGGAGAGGTATCACAGGTCCAAGTGTGTGAAGGAGAGGTATCACAGGTCCAAGTGTGTGAAGGAGAGGTATCACAGGTCCAAGTGTGTGAAGGAGAGGTATCACAGGTCCAAGTGTGTGAAGGAGAGGTATCACAGGTCCAAGTGTGTGAAGGAGAGGTATCACAGGTCCTTCCTTCCTGCTGCTGTCAGACTGTACAACCAGCACTGCTCCCAGTAGACCTCACTTTGCACTGTGCAATATGACTGTACAAAACTAATTTCTGGTTTGAAATATCAGACTATTTCCATATTTATTATTTGTATTTGTAAATACACATTCGATGCCACACTGTTCATTTTGTAATCAATATCATGTTTAAATGTATACAAATCTATTCTATGTCTTACCTTTTTAATTACGTTGTTTATTTTTTTACTATTGTTATGTTTTTTTGTGATATTCTGTCCTTTGGCTGCTGTGGCAAACTAATTTCTTTGGGGTTTGGGGTTAGATCGTCATGTTGAAACAAGCACAAGACTTTCACCAACGAGCCCACTGTTTGTGTGCAGTGTAGAACCAAAAGTCAACAATGAGTTATTTTAACTTAGTAACGTGGTGAAGTTAGGTTACATACATAATAAACCTGAAGTTAGGTATTTTAATCCAAACCACAATGTTTTCCTGAATCCAGTGGTTTTTTTGCATTAACCTAACCAAACAGTGGTGTACGATGAGGCACACTGCTGCTACTGTCAAGTCCTCTAATATTGGTGGATTATTGTGGTGTTTGGTATGGGTTTTGTGTTTCTGTGCTGTGTTTACAGAGGTGCATGGAGAGGCTGGGTGGAGTTTGCGATGACCGAAGTCGCCGTCACACATGCACCTGCAGCAGGTTGGCAGTCAACGGCTGCTGATAAAACCCTGCTCTCCACGCTACCTGCTGCCAGATAATTGCATCATCTCGATGTGGTGTATGGCTCCGATTTGACTGTTGCTCACCTTGACTTCCAGTAATTTCATCCTGTTTCGCCTTGTAATTATTATTATTATAATTATTATATATATTAAGACTAATTTCTCTTGTGCTGTCTCCAGTGATCTGCTACCTGCCAGCTTCCTGCGTTTCCTGCTCAGCCAATCAGCCCTCCACACCTCTACAGCCGGTTATTCTCTCCGTGCTCGCCAGCTTGCTGGTGCACCACGCTACCAGCTACCAGCTACCAGCTACTGTGAGCTACAGCTCCTGCAACCCCACCTCTGCATTTCCAGACAGGGACTCCGCCCGGAGTGCGCAACTCCCTCATGATCTGTTTCCTCAAGTAATCAAAAAATCACTCCTTCAGCTACTCCAAGCCTCAGTGTCCGCTTTTGGGTTCTCGTTTTACCACCCAGCATAACAGGTACACTGCAACAGTCATGGTGTTTAGGGAATGGTGATACATGTTGCTCTGGGGAGACATCCAGTCAACCAGTTACATAACTATGACGATGTATTTATTTAAATACTTTCTATTATCATCAGACCTTTTTTAACCATCTTGTCTTTTCCTCTTAGGGTCTTTATTTATGTATCTATTTATATGCACAGCATTTGAGTCCAAGACTAATTCCCCTATGAAAATATGTATCCATCTATCTATCCATCCATGCACATGGCTCCCAGTCAGCCACTACTGGTTGAAGCTATTCTTCCCTGGGTCCAAACAAATGAATTACATCAGAATATGGAACCAAACCAAAAAAAAAAAAAAACATTTAGCACAAGGGAACCAAACAAATCAACAACAATGACAACAGTACCCTCATTATGTCTGTAGTCATCAAAACATTTGGTGTAGTTTAAAAAAACTGATGCATGCCTAGTATTAAAGCTATGGTCATGACTACTACATGAAGGTAACAACATTTGGGATTTTAAATAATAGAATATCTAAAACAAGGAAGAAAAATAACCATCCTGCCATGGCTCTGTTCAGGACTAACTGTACAGTTTACAAGTCTTTCATCTAATCTCTTAATAAGAACCAGACCTCTCCCCATTGCTGCCACAGTTTTTTGTTCTACTTTGACCACTTGTTTTGTGACCCCCCCCCCGATTGATATTTATTTCTATTTCTCACTGACAAATCACTTTAAATAGGTTGTTGAGAGTCAGTCTGAGATTAGCTCTGATGTCACAGGTGGGACCTCACCAAACAACTGTTCCACTATAGAAAAGCTGCCATTAACACACAGCTTTTCACAGTGCATTTTACCAGAGCATGCAATATAGACAAGTGAGCTGATACACTGGGAGACAAGGGAGACTATGTAGGATTAGATAGATAGACAAGTTGACATGGAGAAAGTAGGGAGAGGAAACGAGAAGGAACAGCACTCTCACACACACACACACACACACACACACACACACACTGTACCTTTTACTTGCAGTTTTTTAGATTTTTTTTGCGTTGCCTTGCAATCTCCTCTCCATACAGTCTCAGATTAAATGCCCTGCATTCGGTCTCCTGTCTCTTCTTCTCTCCACAGTTTCCCTGCAGATTCACAGCATCCGGACTCTGGTGAAATGCCGTAATATGCACACTCCGGCTCTGCCTGCAGTGCAGCCAGCAGTGATTGAGAGGTCAGTTCACAAGTGAAGACACCAGGCATGTTCAACTGTGAAATAATATCTCTGAAAAAAAAGTTAGGCTCAAACCCTCAGCAATGCATCAAAGGTTTGCAACTATGGTTGGTGTGTGTGAGAGATTAAACTGAGCTGTGTGTATATCACTCACATGAATAGAGACACACTTCCCCTGACCCCTCTGAACCTACTGAATGAAGTGGATCTAGCTCTTTAGAAACTGAATGAATAGGGAAGACTGGTGCATGGTTTTGTTTGCGAGTGTGTGTGTTTTGTTTGCGAGTGTGTGCGTGTGTGTGTGTGTGTGTGTGTGTGTGTGTGAGTGAGAGAGGCACCAAGAGAGGGCTGTCACACATTTCTTCAATAGCATGAATAAAAAGAATTTGTATGTGTGTGTGAAACAGCAGCTAATAATGCTGTATTCTTGTCTTGGCAGCGGAGGCGAGAGGCCGCTGCAGGCAAGCTACATTTCTGTCTGTTCATTTCAAAGTCGCTTGTTTTAGGCTCATTAGCTTAAAAAGCTAATCCCAGTGGAGCGGGGGGAAGTTTCCATAACAAAGCAAACATTCTATAAAAAAAAAAGGTATAATGAACTGACGAGCCAAATTCCCTCAATGCCCTCATTAAAAATATCAGTAGGCAATGTGTTACTGAAGACAATGCTGCCTCCGAGCAGTTGGGGGAGGCTCTGAGTCTGCCTCCATCTGTCTGTCTGTCTCCCCACATTAAAGCTTACTTTTTCAAACCCAAAGAAGATGAATCAGAGACAAGCTGGGGCACAACAGAGTATGATGTAATATTCCTATAGTCTTATGCATTAAAGTTGATTATTACGTTATGAACATTTATTACATTGCATTTATTACGTTAAGAGCCGTTATTACGTTATGAGTTGCTACATATGCATATCATGATGGGCATGGAATTTCTCATCTTTTACACATCGGTTGGTGCTTCACACTGCTTCACCAAAAAGCAGGGTTGGTTGCCAGTTCCTACTTAAAGTCAGAAACACATCTCTGATGAGAAGCTCATGTTGCTCTGTGTGCTGGATGTGTGAGAGGGCACTTGGTAGAAACATGTTAGTCATAAGACCTCAGACCCTAAAACTGTTCACAATAATATGTAGGTATTGTGTTATCATTTGCAGGGAAATAAAAATGTACAAAACAAATCTAACACCAATTATTTTTCTAATTTGATTTGCACTGGGTTTCCTGTAATGTAATGCCTCCAGGAAAAGGTTGTATGTCCAATAATGACAAAAGCTCTCATCTTTTTCTTTTGCATTTAACCCAACTAGATGCCAGCAATAAAATTAGAAGCATTAACCTCAAACTGTTACAGACACACTGAGTACTGAGTGACGACTTTTAGGTGACCAACTGACACAAGTCTTCACAATGTTCCTTCTTCCTGTGCTCTCGAGATCATTAAGCCATTTGTGCAGAAGTTTCAAGACCTTTAACAGTTGTTTTAGAGGCGCACATTGTCACGTGATCCCATCTGAACTTACTATTGCTGTATGTAAATACGGCTCTTAAGTGCTGCTGAAAGTAGCTATTAATTAGTTGCTATGAAATTTCCTGTACATACAGCCTCCATACCGAGGAATCCAAAGGAACCACTAGGGAGCTCCAGGGCTCACCATATTCACTCATGTACCAAGGTCAGACAGAAAACCACATGCTTGTTGAACCTCCTGCAGCCTGTGGGCTCGGTCAAGTCTGTCGACTGTTGCAGTTGGTTTAATAGTTGGATGACTCTTATGTCTGTCAGTGTTCATAGTATTCCACATGAATAAATCTTCATCTCTGGGTCGTTTCTTTTTTCTGTTACTGTCATGTCACTAATTAGTAAATAATCTCTTAGAGCTTGTATACGATTGATTTTTGGTTTGTTTGTCTGTTTTCTAGAAATGAGGACAGTGTCTCCTGGATACATCACTGGGCCTCTGATTTATGAAAGACACAGTGGCTTTTTGCCCATATTTTTCAACACTTTTATCTATGTTTCTGCATTAAACTGTTCCCAACAACAGCACAGATTTTTCAACTGACACTTATGGACTGGAAACCTGGCACATGGCTGAAGCTAGTTGGCAGCATGATACACCCCCTGTTCACTGACAACTATCAATTTTCTTTGTATTTTAAATCTAAGTACACCTTTTAGCAGTAGATGGAAATGAAATAACTGACTATTTGGAAGTAGGACCACATTACCACAGACTGAAATCAGTGCATCAGTGGATGCACCAACAGGACGAAGTAGAAACAGAATATTCTGCCTGTCAAATAGTAAATCTGCACATACTGTAGTTGTCTCTCTTGGACTCTGCTGGGGCAGCGCCTAAGAATGAATCACTTTCATGGGAAATGAGCAGATGAGTGATAGGCCCTGAATGAATGAGATTTCCAAGGCTACTGGCTGACCTGGACTAAGATCCAGGCAGACCACTTCATCAAATCCTTTGCTGAGTTGGACACAGCCATGCACAGCTGTAAAAAGGAGCACTAGCATCAAACCTCACCAAGGAACAAGTGTACAACTTGAATACAGTTTGCACTGCTGTTACTGGTCCTAAATATCCATTTTATGACCTGGATAACATTACATTATCACTCTGAGAGCAAAAGGCTAGCAAAGTTGATGACTGGCCTCACACTCTGATAGTGTATGATTTTGCTGTTAAAGATGTAGTAAAAGTCATGAGCATTAAAAACACCAAAATATACTGCTTATCTGTAGATATGGTCTGCGATGGGACAAAATGAAAATATAGCAATTCATGAATACATATTCTGGCTGAACCTTCAATTGTGAAATGACATGATAGTGTACATTGGGACCAACAACATTTTTAAACAGCAATCAGAATTACGTAAATATGACTTTAATGATCTCTTCAACAGTTCTTTGGACATGTATGTGTTGGCCATCCACTAGTAGTCAGAAGAGGAGGAGGAGCAGATTGCTGATTGCACTAAACACATGGCTTTCAGCTGCATATGCCCTCCATTCAGTGCACATCATTATAAGGCAGAAGGACTTTGCCTTCATACATTAGGAGTAAAATTGTTCACCTGAGGGAACAGATGGTTGACCTACATCAACCACCTGTTCCCTCTGCCAAGGATGAGCGACTTAAGGGAATCAAAACATTGACAAGACACACCCTCCCACCTGAGCCCCAAGCAGAAGAACTTTAAAACATGAGGACCATTCCAGAAAAGAGACAGCAAGCCCTCAGCCCCTCTGCCAACCACCACCTGAGATGATTCACCCTCCTCACCCCCCTAACTCCACCCAGGTCACCATCATCTCCAGTCTCTCTCCTTCTTAAACCCTGTTATAGACAGAAATATGCACATGCACTCTTTTTCATCAGATTTATACAGCTGTGTGTGTGCCTGATTCTTTTAAATAAACCTCAGTCAGTGTGAAAACAGATACATGTACAGCTTCCTTTCCTCTCCCCCAATTTTTCATCAATGGATATAAAACAATCTTAAAGGATTAAAGGGGCTTTTATTGTGAATATGTTGCAGGAAATGAAAAATGTTTGTAACAGAATTATCCTTTGTTAGATGTGATTCCTCCTCAATAGTACTGCAGGGATCAAAAAAAGCATGTAATTAGCTTAAGACACACCTTCAAGCAGGTAGCTAAGTACTGTTGGAAATCTAAATCCCTGCTGCACAAAGTGAAACTGGTGGAGACATTTTCTAGTCTGCCAGTCTCGGGTTGAACATCTGCTGCAGGACTACATACTGCTGCTCAATAGATGCAAGCACAGCTCTATACTCACACCACCAGGGCCTGGAGTCTCTGCAGTCCTCCTTTCACCTGGTCAGCCACAATTGTTGGGGATGTGGGGAGTGGATTCTATTGCAAGAGCAGGTTCAACCTTTAACCCTAAATTCTTTGTTCAGACAAAATGTTGTCTAATATGGAAATCCATATGGAATTTACTCAAGACAATTATAAAATAACCAAAGGCTGGTCAAATGACTGATATGTGCCCGTTTTTCATGTTTTTATGTATAAATCCCATTGATTTATAATGAACTGGACTATGCTCTCCAGAGAAGAGAAGCCCCAGTGGGACTGTATGCTTGTTCTGGTACTTCACCGAAAAATTCCCCTTCATTTGAAAAGCAACTCTGGGCATGGACATGGTTTCCTGTTCTGCTGGAAGAAATTGAGCTGTCTTCTTAATCATCGTGTTTCACAGCACTGCCAGGAGACAGATAGACAGCTGATTCCTCAGCAGGGTGATAGTTGGCTTCTTTTAGCTGCATGTTGACGCCTCTGGTCGGCCCTCATGAGGTCGTCACAGCAGCCAGATGATCGTCTCATCCACAACCCCAGTCTGCATTGCATAAATTGTGTTGTGCAATCATTAGCTATGACAGGGAATATGTCTCACCACACCACAGGCTACTCTGTATGTGCATGTAGGAAATCTTGTTTAATCCGAACACAAAGATGAACAATAATAAGTCAATATGTGGCTCTACAGTTTCATCCTGTGACTAGTCTTTGTTCAAATGAAGCGACTCCCTGGTGTCTTATAGTCTTTGATATTATATATAAAACAATTACATAGATCTGTGAGATACTGTATGTTTTAGTTTTATATGTGAAATATATAAATTGTTTTTATGAAAAAGGAGGATGTATGACAGATGTACTGTCTGTGAGTACGCCTGAACACATCGTCAGTTCCCCAGCAACCAGTTGATGGAAGCATCAGCTTTCACCTGTGCCACTGTTACTAAAAGGAAGCACATGTAGGTTTAGATTTTACCTGCCAAGGCCTCAGCATCAACTCAACTGTTTGAACAGCCACCACAGGACGCTGCAACACCTTTAATCCACACAAGGAAGTGATCTGGAGTCACACATGTACACGAGCACTTTGTTACGCCCCTGATCTAGGGGAATCAGAGACATAGCATGATGTGCTTCTCTCCATTCTTTTTCACTCCCAAGAAGGCCAGTGTCGCATGAACTTTTAAATCAAAGGTAGCCTTTTATTTTGCATCAGAGGGAGAGAACGCCAAAGCAACAAACAAAAGCATCTATTTCCCTACCTTCCCTATAAAAATCAAAAGTATTTACAAAAAGACAAAATCTTACCCATCTCCTCACAAGTTTACCAAAATACTCAGTTTGCAAATTACACTAGGTTTCACAAAATGCAAACACAGAATCCTTGGCAAACAAAACACTGGTCCCAGTTGGATGTGGGGAATGGGTGGAGAGGGAGACTGCAGTCAGCCAGTGGTTCATAAGGGCTTCTCTCCTGCCTCTGGCCAATCCTGGAGCAGCAATCAAACGGCGCCAGCCAATCAGTAGGTCCAACCTGCTATCAATCATTCACACACACTCAGAGCAGACGGCTCACAAACTTTGAGGAGGAGGGACAGAGCAGCATGATATACACAAAATAATGACCCAGGCTCATAACATCACACCCATCCTCCTGCAGGAGCACTGCGCCCTCACCAAGAGTGCTTGCATCTACCTCCAGCTTAAAGGGACGCGCAAAGTTCGGAGCGGCCAGCACCGGAGCACTGCAGAGGAGAGCCTTGGCAGCCTCAAATGCCGCTTGACATTTCTCTGACCACTTGAACTGAGTTTTGGTGCTTGCCAAGCTCATGAGCAGAGTTTCTACCGCCGAGAAATTTTTACAGAAGGCCCTGAATCTCCTAAATGCATTTTAGGAGTAAGAAAATTAACATGTACGCACATATATTCCAAGTGACACACACACATAATCTTATGAGTGACTTGTTGGGAACATTAGGTACAGTTGCTCACCAAGTCACCAGTCTTTTTTACCAGAACACTCATTTGTTACTTGAGTTTATCTTAATGTTTTAGTTTCATAGTTTAGCTGCTGTAGTTGAATGATGGATTTCTTATTGAAGTATTACTGATTTGATCAATTCCTAACATTACTAAGTTATATTATATTGTATCTTTTATGATTATTTTGTGCATATGTTTCGTGGTAATTACTGGCTGTGATGGTCAGTGCTCGGATTAATTTCCCTCACAAATGTTAACGTTTAAAGTGAAACTTTTATTGAGACTGTTTTGGGTTTGGTTATTGGTCCCTGATTCCAGTGGTGTTGCCTAGTTTTTATGATTTGATTAAAAAAAAAATCTTTATTAACTTCACAATTACTATCAATAATCATTCGATTCTATTAACCACACCTGCCCTTCCATCAATCCCAATCCCATGTACTCAAAAAACTTGGACTTTCACAGATCTGCCGTTCTGCTTCAGTGAAACCTGGCTCAGTGAACACATCAGACGGCTCCCTACAGCTGCTGGGATTACAGTTTCCTGAACAGACTGCATCACAGAGCATTCTGGGAAGACAAGGGGAGGCAAAACTTGCTTACACATAAACAAAGGTTGGTATACAGATGCTGCAATATTGAAGAAGACATGCAGTCCTCACTTAGAGACTATTTATATAAACTGTAAACCTTTTCATTGCCTGAGGGAGTTCTTTTTGTTTGTTGTAGTCCATACATACATGACATCTCAAGCCTGTAACGGACCTTGGAGGGACCTCAGGCCGCTGCTGTGTGGGCAGGGCCTCTGCACATGGGACGCCCACTATACCAACTGAGCAAATGCGCGGCATTCTTGGAGAGTTTACAATAGCAAATCTCACCCACAAACCACCAAAGTATAGACAGCATATGAAGTGTCCACCAGGGACACCAACATATTGGCCAATTGCTATACAGTATTAAAGGAACACATATCACTCTGTGCAGCTTTAGGAATCACTGATCACTGTCTGCTCCATCTCATCCCGACCTACAGGCAGATTTTGAAATCCTTCTAAGCCTGTAGTTATTTAACACTTCAACCGTGAAAAAGAAATAGGAATATTAACTGTGGACTCTTAAACATTATATCTCTATCATCCAAAGCTGTTTTAGTAAACAATTTGATATCAGATCATAACAAAGACTTATTCTCACTGAAACCTGGCTGTGTAATGAAGAACATGTCTGCCTTAATGAATCCACTCCTCCCAGCTATATTAATATTCACATTCTTCTAGACATTATTTGACTGAAGCCTATTAATCAATCCTAACTCTAAACTCAATTATAACAGAGCCTTACTCTTTGTCTCTCTCATCCAACCTGGAAAACAATCCTGTTTGTTATGGTGTAATGCATTCCTAGTCCTCATTCTGAATTCTTATCTGAATTCTCAGAATTTGTATCAAGTTTAGTCCTTAAAACGGAATAACGTAATTATAATGGCTGATTTTAACATCTACATGGACATTAGTAATGATGACCTTGGTACTGCATTTACCTCATGATTAGATTTGATTGGCTTCAGTCATTGTGTACATGAACCAACTCAATTTTAATCACAACCTCGAACTTGTTCTGGATTAAGCACTGAAATCGAAACATTTCAAAGTTTTTTCCACAGAATTCTCTTTAATCAGACCATTATTGAATAACTTTTGAACTCCTATTATTCGACTCAATGCCACAAGGTGTGGTCTTTCTATTCTATATGTCTGTCTGACAGTGCTGTAGTGAAATTCAAGGAAATTATTCCATTTGATTTTTATTCAATGTCATTTCCTGAAACAGCTGTCGACTTTCATGATAATCCGAATCTCTTCCAGATTGATTTTGATAGCGTTGCAGGCTCTCTACGAATGATACTTTACTCGATTGATCCTCAACAAAACAAAACAATAGAGCATGAGAGATTAGCTCCATGGTTTAACCCCAAAACATGCATATTAAAGCAGACATCGCAATACTTTGATAGAGGAAATGACTCGAAGAAGCTCAACTAGTCTAGTTTAAAAGTTTTCAAATTTATTAAAAAAAAGCTCTCTGTAATGCCAGAGCATCTTATTATTGAGCACTGATAGAGGAAAATAAGACCCCAGGTTGTTTCTCAGTGCTGTAGCCAGGCTGATACAGAGCCATACCTCTATTGATCCATGTATTCCTTTCACAACCACCAGTAAGGACTTTATGAGCTTCTTTAATGATAAAAATCTACTTATTAGAGATAAAATCCTTCTGACCTCAGATGGTATCAATTTAGCCTCTGACACAGAACCCTCAAAAACAGCTATACAACTTTCACCAGCTTCAATGATTTCTTCATCTCAGCCATCATCATGTCTATTTGATCCAATGCCAACTTCAATGATTAAAGATTTTCCTTTACTTAGCACTATAATCAACATGATCAATCTGTCCCTATTTATAGTTATCAGTCACGTGACCCATGCACTGACCTGGAGGGCAAAACAGTAGACCAAGATGACGGCTCATATCGGACTTCCCATAGAGACGCAACAACCTTTCGCTTAGATCACCTTTCAACCATAATAAAAGGAACGATATGGACTTAAACAGCAAGTGTTGGGCACTTGCAATCTGTGTTGTAACTACAGGCAATCTTAGTTATACATGCTGTAGAGTTTGTACCACAGAAGAAGAAGTGAGACAGGAGGTGGATTTTTAGTTGTTGTCATGACAATCCACCACCATCCCATTGTTCATCTTCCTTCTGTAAATTCAACACTCTTTGAGTGTTTTACGTTTAATATTTGGTGATTACTTTTGTTAGATTTTTTATTTTGCTAATGATACAAGTTATCTTTTGGCTAAATCTCAAAGGCCTGTTGAATGTATTATGTCCAATTCACATCTTGCTAGCTACCTAAAGCTAATTTGTATTGTATTATATTTACCTTTTATACTTACCTGCTACCTTTAAATTACTTTATGTCTGACGTCGTATTATGTTTGTATTTTCAGTTTCACACTTTGCTATATTAAAACTAGCTACCAACTACAACAACTGCCTGTTCCTTGGAGGAAATAGTATTGTTAACAGTTTAGCTGACTGTTGAACTCAACATAGGCAAACAGGACACGCTGAGGGAGAATGGTACAGTGACAAAATGACCACTCATTAAAAGAAGGTGAACTGGATCCCGGATGTGAAGGGAAGTTTTGCCCATGAACTACATCCAGATAACCACACTATATCAAACAACATTAAAGCTCAAAAGTCATCATGGATAAAGCTGCAGAAACGAATAGTGCAGTACAGAACAAGCTACAAGATGGTGTAGAGCAGTGGTCCTCAAGAGCTGCCCCGAGGACGCATCCGGCCCGCCAACCGCCTATTTGTAGTCCCTGAGCTGTTATTCCTTCACCATGTGTTTTAGTTGTGTCAGCACGTGTATACCGGGACTTGTCTCCATGCCAACAAGACACAGACAGCTGGGTCACTCACTGCTGTGAGCCAACTTTTAACTTTCACTTTCATTTTGGGTGTAGTTCACACTTTGCCAGCTGTACGAGCCTAGATTGCATGAAAATGGTGTGTTCCAAGTTCACTGCTAAAAGAAAAGTGGACAGTGAAAATCGGCAATTGCTTAATATGCCAGGAGACTATAGCTGTGATGAAGATTTCCAATTTGAAATGACATTATGAGATGAAGCATAGGAATTTTGAAGAGACATTTCCTCAAAATTCAGATGTAAGAACAACAAAAATAAATGCACTGAAATCGTCATATCAAGCTGCAAGCAGGATTCTTATCACATCTATGACACAATAACAAAAAGCAACAGAGTGCTCACTTAGAAACTTTGAAAGTTTGCTTTATTCAAATATTTTAATTTGTCAAAATGGAAATGACATTTTATTTTCCTGTTTTGAAGGAAAAGTGTAAGTGTGTGTGTGTGTGTGTGTGTGTGTGTGTGTGTGTGTGTGTGTGTGTGTATATATATATACATACATTTACAGTGTTGGTCAAGTTACTTGGAAACAGTAATGACTTCCTGATTACTGATTACTTCTCCAAGAAAGTAGTCCAGGCACTTTACTGATTACTTATTTTCGTAATTAGTAAGTAAGTAAGTAATTAGTTACTTTACTAGTTACTTTACTACTTCAAAAACATGATGCACAACCTGAATACGTTATAAAGCTTGCAGCCTAATTCTTTCTGTATATTCCATCAACTAAATTTGAATCAAATGAAACAGTCTCTTTTTTAAAACTTGTTTTATAAGGTGTTTAACTGTATGCACATTGCCATCCATCCATCCATCCATTGTCAACCGCTTCTCTAAAATCGGGTCTTGGGAGCACCAGCTTCAGTAGCGAGCCCCAGACTTCCCTTTCCCCAGCCACACTGGCTAACTCTGACTGGGGAATTCCCAGGCGCTCCCGGACCAAAGAAGAGGTATAATCCCTCCACCTGGTCCTGAGTCTACCCCTAGGTCTCCTCTCTGTTGGACGTGCCAGGAACACCTCCTTAGGATGGCACCCTGGTGGCATCCTCATTAGATGCCTGAACCACCTCAACTGGCTCCTTTCCATGCAGAGGAGAGGTGGGGATGAAGATTGAACGGTAGATAGAGAGCTTTGCCTTCCAGCTCAGCTCCCTGAAGCGCATGCAACACCCTACACGCTGCTCCGACTCTCCGGTCAATCTCATGCCCCATCATCCTCACTCCTGAACAAAACCCTGAGGTACTTGAACTCCTTTACTTGGGGCAGGGACTCATTCCCCACCCGGAGTAGTCAATCCACCAGTTTCCTACTGAGAACCATGGCCTCAGATTTAGAGGTATCCTCATCCCTGCCGCTTCACACTCAGCCACAAACAGATCCAGCGAGCGCTGTAGATCTACAGCCTTTGATGCCATCAAGACCACATCATCTGCAAAAAGCAGTGATGCGATCTTCAGGTCACTGACCTGTAACCCCTCTGCACCACGACTGCGCCTTGAATTCCTGTCTATGTATATCACAAACAGGATTGGGAACAAGGCACATCCCTGGCAGAGGCCAACACCCACTTGGAATAAGTTCGACTTACTTCCGAGTACACACACGCAGCTCTCGCTTTGAGAATATAGGGATTGGATGGCCCTGAAAAGGAACCCCCTCACCCCATACTCCCGCATCACCTCCCACAGAACATCCCGGGGGACCCGGTCATACACCTTCTCCAGATCCACAAAACACATGTGGACTGGGAGATTGTACTCCTAGGCCCCCTCCAAGACCCCTGCCAGAGTAAAGAGCTTGTCCATTGTTCCACGGCCAGGACGTAATCTGCATTGTTCCTCTTCAATCCGAGGTTCGACAATCAGCCGGACCCTCCTTTCTAGCACCTTGGAGTAGACTTTCCCAGGCAGGCTGAGTAGTGTGATACCACTGTAATTGGCACACACCCTCTGGTCCCCCTTCTTAAAGAGAGGCGTGTCAACCAAGACCGTCCCTCAATACCCAGAGCCTTCAGCATTTCTGGGAAATCAGTGATGATACTCCATCATCCTACAGCTCTGTCTCCATTACAGAGGGTGGCTGAGTGGGATTCAGTAGGTCACCAAAGTACTCCTTCCACTGCCCTATTACCTCCTCAGTTGAAGTCAACAAGGTTCCATCCTTGCTGTACACAGTTTGGATGGTTCCCTGTTTCCCCCTCCTGAGGTGGTGGACGGTTTTCCAAAAGTGCTTTGGTGCCACCCAAAAGTCCTTCTCCATGGCCTCACCAAACTCCTCCCATGCGCCCTCACACTGCACTCTGCCCTTTGGGCCCATCGGCACCCCACAACTGCCTCAGGAGTCCCCTGGGACAATATGTCCCTAAAGGACTCCTTCTTCAGTCGGATGGTTTCCCTGATCACTGGTGTCCACCACGGTGTCCGAGGGTTGCTGCCCTTTGAAGCACCTCAGACCTTATGGCCACAGGACACAGCTGCAGCTTCAACAATGAAAGCTTTGAACATCGTCCATTCAGGTTCGATATCCTCAGCCTCCACAGGGATGCTAGAGAAGTTCCTTCGGAGGTGGGAGTTGAAGGCTTCTTGGAAAGGGGCCTCCCCCAGACGTTACCTGCACTACTCATTTGGGCTTACCAGGTCTGTCCAGGAATTTCCCCTGCCACCAAAACCAACTCACCACCAGGTGGTGATCAGTTGAAAGCTCTGCCCATCTCTTCATCCAAGTGTCCAAAACACATAGCCAAAGATCAGATGATATGATCTCAAAATCAATCATTGACCTTTGACGAAGGGTGCTCTGGTACTACGTACACTTATGAGCATCCTTGCGTCTGAACATGGTGTTCATTATAGACAGACCGTGACTAGCACAGAAATCTAACAATAGACCAGCACTCAGGTTCAGATCAGGGAGGCCGTTCCTCCCAATCATGCCCCTCCAGGTATCTCCGTTATTACCGACGTGCGCGTTGAAGTCTGAGTCAGAGTCAGAGTTTTCCCACTAGCCCTTAGACGTAGGGAGGCAACCCTCTCATCCACCGGGGTAAACTCCAACATGGCGGCACTCAGCCAGGCACTTGTGAGTAGCCCCACACCGGCCTGGCCATCAACCCAGCAACCCAGGTTTGGGTCGCCGAGGCTCGTCACCACCACTGCCACCCATGTAGCAGCGCACCCGACCCTAGCGGTTTCTCCTGCGGATGGTGGGTCCACAGGATGGGGGAGGAAGAAGTACCACGTTGCACTTTCGGGCTGTGCCCAGCCGGGCCCCATCGCAGACCCGGCCACTAGACGCCCGCCTTGGGAGACCCTACCAGGAGCACATGGCTCCTGACAACCTAGCTCCCAGGTTCATTGGGACACACAAACCTCTCCACTGCGATAAGGTGATGGTTACCAGAGAGGTATGCACATTGCATCAAGCAAAATTAAATTAAAAGCAACAGTCTCTGAAAATTGTTGGGCATTTAAACCTATTTTCTGCATATTTCAGCATATAAAATGAAAATATTTTTGTATAATGCTTCATTCCAATAGATGTAAATAAAATACAGCAATAAAATAATAGAAATCATAGTCTCTCCTGACTGTATTCCAAATTATTAACATTTACATCTTTTAACAGTTGGTAAAGTGCAAAAGGGAGTAATAATGGCTTTACCAAAAAAGAAAATGCTGTTGCATGCCACATTTAGGCTGTTAGTCCGGTCTCATTTTATGGCTACCCTTATAAGGCCCTATTTTTTAAAATTTTCTTTTGGAGTGAAACAGTGGTTATATCGCATCAGCAGAAGCTTCTCAAACCTCCAATCACACTGACTGTTCCTTTTTGGGGAAAGCACCAAGCCACCTAAACTGAACAGCCGTTCCACTGGTGCACTGGATGGAGTTGGAGTGTTGTGTTTCATGTACATCTTTTTGAGGTTTGGGAACTGATTCAGAATCTCAAGCTCATGCCTTGACCTTAAATAGTCAGTTATTTCTTTTTCTGCTGAGAAGCTTTCTGTAGGCTGGTTCTCAAAATTAAAAAAGTCAATTTCAGCTGGGCTGGCTGCCAGTTGGGACACATTAGCATTGTCAGCTGCAGGAGCAGCTTTACGACTCTCTTTTGTCAGAAGCTCCTTCACATGCTCTCTCCTACGCTCATCTCTCAGCCATCAAAGTTTGAACTTGGGACAAGTGGCTGCTGCAAGAAGTCCTTCTTGGCTATCCAGTACAGCATCAAAATGAATCTTGATGGCCTGTAAAATACAATATGATATAACTACGTAGATATCTATTTTACTATTCAAATTGGCTATTTTAACTATTTTATGGGCTCTACATACCAAATGTGCTATCAATACACTATGATATTTAATTTTGGTTGAGTCTGTTTTGACCTCCTTATTTCAATCTTCTGTTGATGTTAAGATTAATATTCGTGATTAATGATGATCAATATCCCTGATATTGAACAGGGGATGAATAATTGATCTTATATTATATTCTATCATTTTAATGATTGTACCCACTGCTTAAAACAAAGTGTAACATCTGCCCACCATGAATGGTATAATAAATTCAACAAATCCATCCAAATCAATTATCAAATGATAATCTTACCTTTACAATGACATCTGGCTGTCATTCTAGAGAGGTCATCTTTCAGGGCAAGTGTCTTTGGCATCAGGCTTGTGAGTGTTGGTAGTAAAGCCCCATAGGTGCACTCATCCCCTTGTAAGATGTCTAGTGCTACAGTCAGGGGCTTCATCACAGTGCAGTACTCTTGTAAAAAAAGATACTCCCTTTCAATAAGGCACTCCCACTCCCATTCCCAGTTTTTGACACAGGGGATTCAGCTAATTTATCAGATTTGTGATGATTCTGGAAATGGCCCTTATACAGGGAATTCCACCTTGTGGATGTGGGTATCATTAGTTTCCTGCAGTTGACTTCCTAAACCTGTTCAAAGGCTAATTCTGATCAGCTTGCTTTAGTCCAAAGCTTGTTGCTTGTTGCTCGCTTGTTGAAATCAGGTTGATTGTGTGCGATGCACACCTGTAGTGTGGAAGGAGGCTAAACTGTCCATCACCCGATGCGGTTGAAAGAGCTTCTGTGACATCTGTAAAAGTCAGTTCCTCATCATCACCTTCTTTATTTTCAGATTCGGAGTCCAAATGACAGGGCTGACATACTCTGAATGCTTTGGCAAAATTAGATGCATCATCAGTTACAGTGGCAACAGCTTTTCCATGCAGTCCATATGATGAATGGATTTCCTCAATCTCTGCTCCAATTACATCATAGGTGTACCTGCCTCTAATTCTCGTACATGCTAGGGCGGCCTTGCTGCGCTGTAAAGTGCAATTAATACAGTGAACTGTTAAACCCATAAAACTTTTATTATTCACCATCCGGATGTCTGCAGTGGTGGAAACATACATCTTCCACTGTGCAGCCTTCAAATTAGCTTCCACTATGTCAAATTCTCTCTCAAGGTATCCTGCAAATGACTTTCTCTGCGGCAGCTTGACACTGCTTTTGGTCGGTATTTTTCCTACGATGCGTCGGAACGATTCAGAGTCTACAGTGGAAATGGGCAACATGTCCTTGACAACATAGCCATTGACGAGCTTCTTCAGTTCAGCTGCACTAAGTCCTGTTGTTCTTAAGTCTATTTTCACCTGTTTAGCAGGAGAGGGGCTCTCTGAGGTTTGCTGGGTGGAATTGGATGTGGTAGCCACAGCGGTCATGTCAGTGGGGGGATCTGGGTTTTTTTCAGTGAGTTTCACATTCCTGTGCCGGCTTGCTAGGTGCTTGCTCAGATTTGAAGTGGAATTTTTCGCTGTAGATATAAGTTTTCTTCCCACGCAGAGTGCACAGTGGACACTGATGTTTTTGTCACCTTTTACTGAGTCAAACTCAAAGTAATGTCGGTACTTAAGCGGTACAAGCGGTACAAGCATGAAACGCTGCACGGTCCTGCTCTCTCCCGCACTCCATGACTCTTGTTGATCACTACACGTGTCAGTGTTTACCACTGACGTCGCACCATTCATATGTCATTGTCACTCTTGAGACAGTCTGACAAAACCATATCACGGTTAAGTAACGCAGTAATGTGGTCTGCTTGCAGGAAAGTAGAAGTAATCTAATTACTGTTTTCGCAATTGTAATCCCTTACTTTACTCGTTATTTGAAAAAAAGTAACCAGATTACAGTAACATGTTACTTCTATATATATACAAAATATAATATTATATATTAATATTAATATCATAAAATATTATTTTATACAGTATTATTACATGTGGCCTGACCGACCTCAATCCATGGACCTTTGAGTCCCTGAAAGAAATTTTTGTGGCCCTTTATGATTTATATTTGAGTACCCCTGGTGTAGAGTGTGGGTCTATGATCAGCCATTCTGTTAGGTCATCATGTTCAGGTCATTCATCACATGCATCAATAGCTAGTATAGCTGCAGCAATAGCGTGTGCTGAGGCCAAAGCAGCGCAAGCTAAAATTGTGAAATAGGGAGTTTTACAACAATTGTTCTCTTCTCACCTGCACAGAAGAAGGAAAGGTTTAGGGTAAATAGCAACAGAATGTCTATCTCAGTGCACAAAGCTAATGTGTCAACAGAAACCAACAAAGCTGACAGAGCTGTGGAAGACCCAAATAAGGAGTGCCGTATCCATTGCAAACCTCAGCCCTTATGTAAGTGCAGAGGTTGCAGGGCGATGCATCTCGATGAACATAAGAAGGTCCTCAAAGACAAGGCCCTCTACTTCCTCTGCTGTGCTTTGACAGTCCATCAAGCAATAATGTGCCCAACAGCTCTAAGGCCGCACTCCATCAGAAACACTTGAAGTCAATTGCAGACAAAATACCACCTGTGGATGCCAACACTGAAATACTTCTCCTGCTTGGAAGAGATAATTTGGGGTTCACAAGGTGAACAGGCAGTTGAATGGTCCCCACAATGCACCCTACGCACAAAAGCTGTCACTCAGATGCACCCTGGACAAGAAACCAGACATGAAAGCTTAGTATGTTGAGTTCATGCAGAAACTCTTTGATAACAACCATGCAGAGCAGGCATCACCCTTGCAAGAGGGCTAAGAATGCTGACATCTGCCAATGTTTGGTGTGGGTTAGATACTTCTGTCCAGACCTGATGTGAATAATAGCTTGTTAGGAGTCCTTCTCAAATTCCACAAAGAACCAGTTGCTCTCTCTGCGAACATCCTGCAGATGTTCTACAGCTTCTCATTGCAAGAAAGAGATGGGGATGTCCTGCGGTTTTTGTGGTTCCATGATAACAACCTCAACAACCTTGACGTTCATTGATTTCTGCATCAGAGTCCACTTCCATGCTATCGTTGGCTTAAGGAGGGCAGCAAGAGATGTAGAAAACAAGTTTGGCAGTGATGTGCAGCAGTTCATAGAAAGAGAATTCTATGTGGATGACACTCTTAAGTCTTTACATCATACTCGATAAAGAGCTTTGAGCTTCTTGAGTCTGGTGTTTGAGAGCTCAGATCAATGCTGAGCTCCTTAGATTTTCCCGTTGTATTGTTTGTGGCTGAATCTAGCGGGTGTATCAAACAGTCCTATTAACATGGACCCAGAAAAGTCACCAGCTGTTACCAATCAGAATCACTCAGAAGAAGTTAAGAAGCCATGATACACAGAACATTTGATTCACACAATTTTCTATAATCAACAAAACAGATTGTTCAATTTTTTGTATGTATATTTTGAATCCAGCAGATGTGGTCATGTTTTCAGAAGACCTACAATAAAGTCATTACTGAGCCAAACTTCATGAATGTTTTGGTGACAAAATAGTATGTGTTCCACCCAGTGGATGTAAGCTTTTAACCAAGACTGTATATCTTTACATGCGCTAATGTTTGCAGTGGATGTATCGCTATGGCTAACCGAGATGCTGTCGTCCAACCATACCAGCTTGATCCAGAATCAGACGCAGAAAGAGAGGCTCTGCAGACTCTGCAGCTGCAGCAAGTTTCAGAGTGGTTAGTGGTTAGTGTGTCTGAATAATTATAATAAATAATATATAATGTTTATTATAATAATAAAGTTTGTTCGTATATGTTACTACCATGTAGCTAATGGCTAACAGCTAGTGAAATCTGTGTTTGTCTCCAACACAGTCTCCAAACTCTTGGAAACTGTTCACATCCTCTCTGTCTCCAGTCTGCACAGGTTTCCAGACTTTTTACTGTGACAACCAAGGTCCATCATAATATTATTAACATTAAACTCACTTCAAATGCCATTGCATAGCGGACCAAAGCGGAGCTAACTAATGAGCCAATTTCGAGCTGACTTCACCGTACTCGTAGGCAACTATAAATACTATCAAAACATGGCGACACCTGTGGCTCAGGTGCAGTTGCTGGTCAGTTTCGAGGCAAAGTCAGCTTTGTACTGACCCTCGTTACTGAAGCAGTACGATGTGAAGTGGTTAGCACACACACACAAGCTAACATGAACCATAGCCGGCACGTTGTCTTTAAAAATGAAATGCAACCACTGTCTCTTCTGTAGTTCTGTAGCTGGAACAGAATATAGGCACTGATGTTGATTTTTACAACCAACAATGGAGCAATGTGTGTGTCTAACTCGAAAACACTGCTATCTTACCGCTGGGGGTTGGACGCCCCCCTCTCAGATATCTTCTCTCACTGTGCAGAGGAGGCCGGCCTATGAAAATTACTTATTTCGTTACGTAAGGACAGGAGCTGAATCTGAACAGCCTGTAGGAGCTCCGTGTTACCAGTGGGTGGGCTGAAGAGACCATGCAGCAATCGTTTGCGTTCCTCATTCTGGGAGTTGGCAGGCTCAGGGAGGATCAGTTTATATATGTAGAGACCAGAGAAATTGTGTTTTTCATAATATGGGACCTTTAAAATATATATCTTCACAATGTAAACCTGTTTGAACGGATAACTTTTCCCCATGTTCGTATTTTCCCCAATTCACAAAGCTTAGACAAAAACATGATTGGTCAGTTTTAGTGATTGTCCTGAAGCAGCATTAATCATGATGACATAGTGTACAGCATTATACATAAACATATGCAATATAATATCTTACTGAATTAATCTCTGGAATGAATTTCAGATTCACAAACGTTTCCCCATGACCACTCAGCATCACCCCCCTGTACACACACAGGACTGTCATTGACTGTCTGCATGCATGGAGTGAGGTCCGTAGGCGGGCAGACAGGCAGTGAGAGACACAGAGGAGGGCATCTGAACCCTATTAAACCTCCTCAGTCTCAACTCTCAGAGAAGCAGAGAAGCAGTGAGCAGAGAGTAGGAAGAGTTTAGAGCCAATGTGCTGACAAACTGGAAAAATGAATTTCAACAAGGCTGTTCAGAGTGTATAAATGGACAGCAATGGAAAAAGGACTAGTTTCTGTAATGCAGAAGACTACAGGAGATGGAAAAACAAATGGGAGTCCATCCAACAGCTGCATGCTGTAAGGCAGATTTTCGAGTATCAGTTCAGACAGTGGAAGCTGGGATCAGCTGACTGCTGCTTTGAAAAGGAGGCTGCAACTGCTGAGAACTGGGTCCAAGTGCACTCTCAAGCTTTATCTGAGGCGTCTCCATTTCACATACAGAGCAGCTCTGTTCATTACAATAAAAAAAATACGTTGTTCTGGAATTATATACTAGTATTTTGCATAGGATAAGATGTGGTATAATAATGTAACTGAACAAACACACACACAAGTTGTGCTAATGTCAGCTTTATTATTGCCCAGCTGGGCAAAATGGGAAACTTCCAAGGGGAACAAAAAAAAGCTCCCAGTTCAAAAATGACTTTAAGACAAGTCATTTAGTTTGGAGTATCTAAGACCTTCGGACACACTGTTACTTAAATACACTCCTCCAAAAGCACATCAGATCTTGATGAATGAGATATTGAAGTTTAACATCTTATCGATGTACATTGTGTAATTTGTTGAGAACAAAATTACATAAAAATCACACAGAAAGTCAAAGTAAAAAATTGTAATCATAGGCTGATTTGACTTGCACAATTTTATTATGGTAACTTATGGTGTGACTCACTCTGGCATTCCACTGGATGCATGTGCATTGCAGAACCATTTAGCTCAGTCATCCAGCAACCACCACTGATTATGTTGTGAGTCCAGCATGGTGCAGCACTTATGGACAGCTGGAGTTGCAAGACCAAGGAGTTCCCACGACTGGACACCATGATGAGTAATCTGTAAGTCAAAAGCGACTATTTCTTTTCTTTTCTGAGAGTTTATTTTGTTACTTGGTTATTATTTGTTAATTAAATGTTGCTCCATCATGAACTGAACTACTTTTCCTTACTTTTTCCTTTCTTTGAGCAAGAAGCTTATTAGAACCAAAAAGGGTGAAAGAAAACCTGAGTGGAATTTTGAGTTGGATTTTTTTTTTTTGTTTGTTTTTTTTGTTTGGAAGACTTTGGGGACTGTGTGATTTAGGATATTTGGTTCTTGTTGGATTGAGTGGTAATTCAATGTGTTGAGTGTACATTGTTTGGTGTGGAACCTTGTGAGGTTTGACAAACAAAACACAACTTGACTGACTAATCTTAAACGCCAGGGGAGACACCTGGCACACCTAAAATGAATAAGAGAAACTTAAATTAAAAAAAGAGAGACCACAAAGTCAAACCATTACATAAAACGTGGCACCTTTGATGGGACCCAAATGAAATACAGTATAACTGAATGACAAATAAATAAATAAACCCATATTATGATACCCCTGATATAGAATAGACCCCTGATATGATTAACATTCCGGCTCCAAGAATGCTCCTGTATGGTGGAATATTGTAAAGGAAAGTACAATACAGTGCTGGATGCTCTGTCAAGTGGATGACCAGGAACACCAACCTGCCACTTGTGCTGCTGTGCTGCGGTCCAAGAGGGACACCTCTAAAAATCTCCAAATTATGGATGAGGACATCTAGAAACCTCTGAGTTCTGTTGTTTAGACTCTGTATGATAAAATCATTGAAACAGGAGAAGTAGTTGAAAATCCTCCCACCAAGTTCACTTTTTGAAAGACAAAGTATACAGAGGTGCACTTACCTTCTTCACTCCACCACCAACTTCTTCACCGTTATCTTGATGCTCCTTTATCCGACCATCTTGGGAGATACAAAACATACAAGAGGTTGCAAGCCCTTGTGTATCAGTCTATGATAAGCATGGATATGAGAGAGTATGTGGGATATTGCCAAGTTTGCCAGCTGTACAATCCTGAGACCCCCAAACCTCCTGTGAAACTTCACAGACTGTGGTGCGTTGACCTTCGGAGATGCTAGAATCTCGTGGGACCTTTTCCCTGAAGCTCCATTGGCAACCTTTACCTAATTGTTTTTGTGGACTTTTATACAAGATGGGTTGAAATGTGTCCCCTTCGTAAACAAAAGCTGAGATAATATCCCAGATTCTAACAAGGGAGATTCTGACTCACTGGGGTATGCCAAGTTCCATCCTCAGACAAGGGTTTCGACCTTGGATTCTGTGGGTGATAGTGCATGGCTGTTCTTCCAACGATGTCAGGATGCCGTGTTACATGTCCCAGTCAGTACTAGGGAAGACTGAGTATTATTCACACAATAAAATAACATTTCCCAACAAACAAAAGTAAAAACATGACACCATTCCATACAGCTGTTTACATAGAGCTTGGACTGTCGTTGAATATATTTGCGTCACTGATATCAACACTTGGATCAAGTGAGGCCATAGTAAATGCATATTAAACAGATGATATGTTGGATAACCCCATATCATTAAAGTGATGCAGGTACAACGACTGTCATTCAAAATTGTACTTGGAAACTAATTTGAACAAAACTTATCAACACTATGACCAATCCTTGCATCCAATTGCTCAAGGACCGTCTCCTTGGTACAGCTGTTGCTTACAGGACATTAAGATGTGTCTGAATGTCTTTGTGGAACATCCAGATATGACTGATTCTCATTTTTTCTGATGCAGCTAAGAAAATGATGCCATTCCTTTTTGTATTGTATCCCTGCTAAGGGGCACATTAATTCACATAAATCAAACCAACTTTATATGAAAGAAGAATACATGTATATATGAAATGTATCCATCAAAGATACATACTGCATGAATAACAGTGGTCTGATCCATGTTGCTACCAGCATCAAGTTACACTCAACTGTCAGAGAGACTCAGCAGAAACAGTGGAAACATCAGGACATGATTCTGCTGTGAGAAGGCTAGAAGTTGATGCCCCCCCTCTCAGGACACAGAGGCTACATCAGCACATTTGTAATATGTCCAGTTCAAAGTCTATATGAACGTCACGTGAATACCATCTAACAACTTCTGCTTACAACTGCAATACAAACCATATTCACAGATGTATGTAATCTTCCCATGAACTCTGGACAGTGGACTTGGCCTTTAACATGTGTAGCACAAAAGAATTAGTCCCTCTCCCACATACAGCTCATCTGGCTGATGTCCAAACAGCTCAGGGTAGCAGTGCATGTGTGAATGATGACATGACTTGTGAATACTTTTCAAAGTCTACTACATAGCAGTATTCTATCATAGCTAGCTAGCTAATGTTAGTTCCAAGCTTACGATGCTAACAAAGTTAGTGTTGGGCTTATACATTCGACTGCAACATTATGAGCTAATGATAGCTTCTTCGACTACATAATGCAGAGTAATAATACATTTCCCTAACCAAAACAGACCAGCTCATTACCTGTCCAACAGAGACACTGCTACCATGGCGTCTGTTGTCAGGCTCCATCTGCATCCTGAGCTATCCAACTTCATTTTGTTTGTAGCCTTCTCCAGTTCAGCCAGATTGCTGAAGATGAATGAACTGAGGAATTACCACGCCCAGCTGTAATTAGTGAGAGATATTATGAACATCTCTCACTCGGTGAAAAGAACTGCATTGTGCATACATACTACATATATACTGTTACACAACTTTAAACTTGCACAAAACCATCAATTAAGCACTTTTAATATGCAAAATATGTTTAAAATGTGTTTCATTAACTCAACTATTAAATCACTCGGGGTCTGGGTCACAATCTTGGAAAACTGCATTATCATTTTTTATGTCCTCATGAATTTGACTGCAATGAAAGATTTAGGTTATAGTCTTTTATTTTGTTGATAAAGTAGTATTCACTACAGTTTATGAAGCCTAATCTTCCATCTAGCTGTATTTCACACAACTTGCTGTAATGCTTGCTTGCTTGCTGTGAGGCACTGGAGGGCCTTCAGCCTTTCTCTCTCCTCCCTCTCTTTCTCTGTTTCTCTCTCAGTCGTCATCTGGCCTGGTTCAGCATGGCTGCTCAGTCTGATTGTCTATAATTGTTTGGCTGCTGCTGCTCTTGGCCCAGGAGACGAGGGGAGAGTTGTTCATTGGGTTTGCTGCTTGCCCTTTGTTTTCCGTTGGTCTTGAGAACCTTTTTTTAAGAAAGAACTTGTCCCGGTATGAAAGTGCTGGTACATATATCTGCTTTTGTGTATGTGAGTATATGTATTGAGGCACAAGCCCTTAAAGTAATCAAAGAAGTTCTGCTAATTTGAGTTAGGAAACTTGTTGACATATTCCTATTATACTACGTGTAATCTGAAGTGAGGTCAGCCCTCACACCAGAGGTTCAGAGCTGACTCAAACATATGCATTCCCACCTAAGTAGAGAGAGACCATCTGGTCCACTTTAGCTGACATCAGCAAAGTTAAGTAACACACACAAGAGTTATTTCATGGGGGGTGTGAGGCAGACCCATCCTTCTTTTCTCCCATTGGATAGATGAACAAAGAGGGCAAAGGGTGTGGCATTACTTTGCCATAGATATGAGAACGACAGAGTGCGGCCGCAACTGGTTCAGATGCCGGCTTGAGATCTGTTTCACTAAAGATTGCTCTTTCATTCTACCCTGCCTTTCCTCCGCAGCATTCTTTCTCAACATACTACATGTCGACACCTTTGATGAACAGAGCCCAGAGACATCACCATAAACACGTTGACTGGCATTGCAGTAGGTGTGATCCCACTACAAGATGTGTTTACTTGTGTTTACTTTACTGGTTGACAGTGCCTCGCTCTACTCCTCCTGTCTGCTCACATTCACACATGCTCTCATACATTTCTGCTGAAAAGTAATTATGTTACTTATATAATTATAGTTGATGTTAATGTACCTGAAAATGGTACTTAAGGTCAACACCCGATTAAATCAGTGCTACTGCTGTATTTCAGTGAAATAACAGGTGGCAAACTCAAATCAAGTTCAGCACTACGGTCTGATATTCATGCACACACAACCAGGATAAAAAGACAGGATCATCCCCAGAATAAACACAATAAACTAAATACTGCAGGATGTGTGCTCACAAACAGCAATAATTTGTACAAATGCTGATGTGCATATTCTGTGTGAGTGTGTTTGAAGGGTTCTGCACAGGCTCTATCATCTGATGCCCTTCAGGAGCCACAGAGCGGCCTGCTTCCCAATCACTCTCCCCTGTTAAATCCATGTGTTTCTCCTGAGCCTTGCTGTATCTTTCTTAGGGTTTATTTAACATCCACAGTTCAACAGTTGCCTCAGATAAGTCACTGCTCCATGGTGATTTAAGATGCACAGTTTGACTTTTGATTTTTTAAACAGTGCAGACACGCTGTAAATCACTGCTCAAAGGCAAGGAGGAAACATTATAATGGATCATTCCATGAAATATAGAAGGCATTCTTGTTTCTTTAATAAATCTTTTACTGTGCTCTCAAACTTCTACATCCGTTCCCTCAGAATGCTCATTTGTGCCCAGACTTTGTTTAATTTTTTCCAATAAATGGTTAATAGATGAGTTAGGACATCACTTCCAATTCATTCCTTATGTCAGTGGCCCCTGCATGCACCCCGGCTCTTTATGGACTGCTTGTATTGATTACAGTTTCATTCTAATATTGGTGATAATTATGTGGCTGTACTGCTGGCTTTGACATCCCTTGCATGCATGTGGCTGAGTAGTGGGTCGTACAATAATCAGATGGTTGGTGGTTCTGTCACTGGCTCTGGCTGCATGTCCAAGTGTCCTTGGGCAAGAGACTGAACCCCAGATTTCTCCTCTCCTCTGATATGTATATTATTGTATTTTTGGGGGTGTTTGTGGTGACAGAATTATATCACTGGTATAAACACCTGCTAAAAACGCCTGCTAAAAAGCAGCCAACATTAACAGAACCATGTAATCATTGTGTCTCAAGAAAGGGTTCCGGTGGACAACTTTTACAGATCACTTTACATAACACTAAAGATATGGTGCCTGTACATACAGTGGAATAGCAGAGGGTTGTTTACATGCTGGAAACTTGTGACCCCAGTTATATGTGTCACAAAGCCACAGTGGAGCATGTCTGAGGAAGACAAGCCACACGTAGTAGACTAGCTTGTCTTCCTTGCAAAAAAATTGTTAAAAAAAAAAAAAAAAAAACACAATGAAAAAAAGAAAAAGAATGAATAAATAAAGACAGCAAGCACACACCTCATGTCCTGTATATCTCCCAACATCTGAAGTTTACAATGCAATACATGCAGATGTTTAATTTAGTTTACATATCTTAAGGGATACAAAATACTTTTTGTAAACAAAAGGCACCTTTTATTTATCTGCAAAAAATGTGTTGAATGAAAGTCATGTTCATACTTTATCAATCCCAATGGGGAAATTGAACTGTTTTTGTAATAACTTGCAATCTGACATGTCAAATTCATTTCAAAAGCATTTTATCAAAAAAGGGACACATTTTTTTCAAGAAGAGGCACTTTCATTTATTTTTTCAAGTGAGTTTGAAGGTGCACTGTTTTCAGTGGCAGGGACATGAAAAGCATTAAAATAAAAGCAATAATTTTAATAATTTCTTTGTTATTTGTAGTTTGTTTTTTGGGAAGGAAAAATATATAATAATTGATTAAAATCATAAATCCAGTTTGGTGTGAAAAGATCGGAGATTCAATTTTTAGGCCATATCACCCTTTTGGTGCTTTTTTCCAGGCAACTTTCATAGTTAGATCGGTCAGACTCGTCACCCATTTCCCTAGTAATTCAGAAAATCGCAGAAAAGCTTGCTCTGGCTGTGTTTGTCCATCCTGACCTTTATCAGACGGAACTCTCTTAACGGAGACAGGAAAGTCTATTTGTGGGAGCAGACTGTCTGTACACTGATTGTTGCTGAGGAATGCTGTGCTTCTATCACCCTACAGATTTTATGCTTGGGTGCTCAGCCGTTGTTACCATGACGTTAGCAGCTGTCAATCAAAGCCAACTTGCAGTGTGGTTCTCTGCTGGAAAAACTCTGTGGACACGGGCCCCTAAGAAAGAAAAAGACATCAAATTGATTTTAATAAGTTGTGTGTTAACTGGATTCAGTACAGTTCAGAATAGAAATGTGTTATAGGTCTACATGTGTTGTGGGACAAAATAGTCTGCCTGATAATGTAGGTTGATTTGTAAACATAATGTAATTTGTTATTAACTCAATCAGACTACTTTTCCACTTTTTTTAATGGCAAGGATACAATATAACACTGATTTGCTGTTCGCTTCTGAGCTGTTATTTTGCAGTCATCACAGAGTCAACTGTACATCTGATCTACCTTACATCACATGAAGCCTGTCACCATTTTTACAGTCTTCTGAATGGCTCGGGGGTTTCTAACCACATAAATAGAAATCAATTAGAAAAACTCTTTTAGTCAAAGAAATGTCATTTCCATTGCAGCAACATATTCAGCAGTATGGCTCTGTTCTGGGCCCTCCCTGTTCTTCTACGTGCATACTTAAAGAGCCAAAGGCAGGGAGAGCAGCAGCAAAGACCACCAATAGGGTACAGAACAGAGCAGGCATCAATGACAGAAATTACAAAAAAGTGATTAGTCAAGGATAGCATAAGCCTGGGGCCAAAGGTAACACTGATTGGCAGGTGATGATCATAGGCCCACAGCCATGAGCACTGACACAGCAGCTACAGATGCTCCAGTTGTTGCTGCTCTTTTGCAGAGAGAATGAGCAGGGCAGCAGCCGGGCGGGAGCCCACAGGATCGGCAGAGGAGGCAAAGGAAAGATGCAAACCAAGCTCGGGATATTGGTTTTCCTTCCTACATGGCAAAGCGTGGTTCTTGCTCGCTCGCTTGAGGTCGGCTTCTCAGATAGCACATCATAGAAGATCCAACATCGTTGCCTTGTGGTTTCTCTCTCTTAAGGCCCTTTAGCAGGAGATGAGTAGATGGATTCGAGCAGGCTGTTGGTAGATGGAACCAAACAGCACAGATAAAAATTGTGTACCTGCGATGACTCCTTTAGTGAAGGAAGGCTGCACTTTGTGGGATTCAAAACAGTGAACTTTAAAGGGACATATGACAGAAACATGATTTAATAAATTAGGTTATAATGGAAAAACTGAATTATATAATGACATGAAAAAAGGCCAATTATAGTGTTGCTTTCATCAACAAAAATTATGACGACATATCGTCGTCAACAAACCTTTATCACGTGACGGAAACAATACGAGACACAACATAAATGGTGGGCATGAGATGAAAACTCTGCTAAAGTATCTCTTCATTTTTGTTGACCAAAACGAGACGAGACAAAATGTAATAACGTTATTTCGTGTCACTATTATAATTATTTTGCAATATTTCTGTTTCCTGATTCTCCTCATTTTCC
Source organism: Sparidentex hasta (assembly GCA_030272975.1). Taxonomy (NCBI): domain Eukaryota; kingdom Metazoa; phylum Chordata; class Actinopteri; order Spariformes; family Sparidae; genus Sparidentex; species Sparidentex hasta. The sequence continues at coordinate 73,783 of JARJLU010018517.1, read as the reverse complement.
TCATTCCTCATTTCAGGTGCTGCATCAGGTCGCACTGCGCAGACGCAGGCGACGTCACTTCCTCAATCCCCCCCCGCCTGGCATTATTAAGAAGATGCAGCTGGTGGCTTAACGTTAACGATAACTCCCACAAAGAAAGGGACCGATGGCCGGCCCTCCGGTGTCCCCTGTCAGTCTAAACCTGCGGACAGTTTATAATCATATGGATGCTGTTATAATGTGTAGTGATTGAGATACTGACCCTCCAAACATCCTGGAAAGTGACAAATAGCATAACATGGCAAATGCAAGACAAGTACACAGGTAGAAATTGCATTACTAAAAAAAGACTTAAGTACAATTTTCATCGACTTAAACTAGACTAAAACGTCATCAGTTTTCATCGACTAAAACTAGACGAAAATAGTCATGGATAATTCTGACTAAAATAAGACTAAAATGCTCAGACTTGTAACCCCTAACCCTAACCCGACTGAAGCTTGACCAGACTAAAAAGAGTATAAACATGACCAAAACTAATAAAAACTAAAATGACAGTTTTACACAAAGACTAGATTAAAACTAAAATTAAAAAGGCCAACAAAAAAACCACACTAGCCAAACTCCGGTGTATCGGATCAGTGCTTGTGTAGCATGTCACCCAGTGCAACAGTGTAGCTCAGTGAAGTGTTTCTTGTTCTGGACAAGAATGGAACTCTATGACACAGAGGAATAACATAAGTCACAACTCCTGAGTGAGTTCAGGTGTTTCAACCACACCCAGCACTAACAGGTGCCTTAAAACCAGAACATGGCCATTAACCTCCACATACAAACATTCAGAACTTAGAAGTGAGTTTAACATGGCACTGTCATAGTATGCCACCTCTGCCCTGCTCAACTGCAAATGGTAACTAACTAGATAGGTGTTGCTGTTGCTCCTCTGTTCAGACAGACAGTCATTCCAGTTTAACATAAGTTGATTCCTTTACTCCTCTTTCAAACCATCTGTTTTCTCTGGCCAAGACATTATTTATTGTATAGTCGACGGAGCCTCTTGGATGAGAAACAAACGTCATCAAGAAACTGAGACAAGTCCAGTTGCCTCCGATACAGCACTTAGATTTACCATGACCTGAATGACTGAGAACCTTCATCTACCTGTAAGTGGTATTAATGTGAAGTGGGAGCAGCACCAGATATGAGATGACCACACACACTCACAGTTGGACAAAAGAGTCCGGAGCCGGAGTGGTGTTAAGCATTCTGCAATTGGAGCAGTTCAAATGTACTTTCAAATCTGGATTTTAAAAAAAGCAGCAGTGACGCCACCAGCACTTTTCTGAAAAGTTGAGAGATTTTCAAGTCAATGTGCTTGACGCAGCTGCACAAAAAAAGGCCGAGCAATCTTAAAAAAAAAAAAAAGCTGGGTGCAGCATCTTTTCTCCAGGCAGCCACGTGCTGCTGCAGATATTCAGGTGGCTCCAGGGCCAGGGTGGGTAATGGAGATTCCAATTAGGGATGGGCAGCTCGATCCAAATATCGATAGTATTGATACCAAGGTGAGTATTGGTAATGGATCAATACTAGCGTGATGAGATTGATATTTTTGTTGTAGTTTCCCTTATATAAGTTCAGCAAATCATTCAGTTTTCTTCACAGAGTTTGTGTGATTGCAGCGTCTCTCTCAGTCCTTATGTGCAGCGCTCCTCTCCACCTCTCCACCTCTCTCACTCGGCTCACTCAGGTTCACTCGGACCTACATCCTCTCTCTGTGGTTGAACAGGAGGGTTTTAAGAATGTAGTAAAGACACTTGATCATCACTACATGATTCCAAGTAGGAAAATCTTCACGGGAGAGAAATTACCATCACTGTATGAAAAGTGTTACTCAAAAGTTTAAAAAAAGAAAAAAAACTCTAGATGCTGCTAACAGTGTTGTACTGACCACTGATATGTGGACATCAAGAGCCACAGAGGCCTATTTAACTGTCTCCTGCCATATTATTGATGAGAACAGGAAAATGCAGGCATGAGTGCTAGAAACCAGTAGTTTTTCAAGAAAACACACTTAGAAAGAGTAGCTGATCAACGGGGCATATCTGCCAAAATCCAGGCTGTAATCACAGATAATGCTAATATGATTGCTACTGTGCGCAAAGCAGGTTGGGCACATTATCCATGTTTTGCACACGCTATAAATGTAGCGGTGAAAGACTCCATTAAGGTCCTCCCTGAGCTTTTTGACATCCAGCAGAGATGCAGTGCTATTGTAACTTTTTTCCACCATAGCACAAATGCAACAGAGAAGCTCAAAGAAATCCATAAACAACTGAAGTTTCCAGAGCATAAGCTCAAACAGTCAGTTGACACTAGGTGGAACTCTGTGTTCTACATATTCGAGAGACTATGTGAGCAAAAGGAAGTACTGACTACTGCACTTTGCCTTCTTGGAAAAGCTCACAATGCTTGAGTGAGGAAGATTGGTCCATGGTTGGTCTCTTACTTGATGCTTTGAGAAGAAGTAACAAGGGAGGTATCATGTGAGAACCATGTGTCCGTTTCGAAAGTGATCCCCCTGGTTACAGTACGTCTGAGATTAACTGCATCTTTTGAGGCCAAAGGCAGCAAGTTAGCTGCGGTGTTGCCAGCACAGTGCCAGCACCCTTTCAGAGGTATTGAAACCTGTTATGGCCTTTGTATCAGCACCTGCCTGGACACAAGATTAAAAAACGTTGGTTTTCAGAACAAGGCAAATGTTGAAGCTTTGAAAAAAACGACACATCACTGAAATGCAATCAACGAAGGTGGGATATGGGCAGAGTTTGACACCCAAATCCTTGAATCCCAGCAGCATCGCACAAGTGGCACTGATGCCATCATTGAAATGTGGCAGTACTCAGAAGAGAAGTTAATACCACGGGATGGAGAGCCACTTCTTTGGTGGAAAATGAATGAATAAACATTCCTCTCTCAGCAAGGTTGCAAAGAAATACCTGGGAGTAATTGCAACCTCGGTACCTGCAGAAAGGATTTTCTCTAAGGCAGTTAGTGTGAAAGAGGAAGTACAATAAAAGGCAAAAATGTGGACATGTTATTGTTTCTACACAAAAACATGTAGTTGTGAACATGGGAACAGGGCCTCAAAGGGCACCTCAAGGGATAATTCCTTCGAGTTCTTTGTGAGCAAACAGCCAGGTTAAGTAGTAGTTTGCACTTTATTCGCACTATTTACTTTACTGTTATATTGGTATTATTACATTGTTCTTGTAGTAATATATTGTTACATTGTTCACAATCAAAATATTTTATATTTAAATTTACATTTCTCAGTTCTCCAGTTTTAGAGTGTTCATGATCAATTAATTAAAGGCAAAAGTACAAAATCATTCAATGATCCAGAATTTTCAAGTAAGAAGCATCTGTATCAGTATCGGCAATACTGGCCCTGGAATTACTTACTTGGTATTGGATCAATATCAAAATTTGCAGTGTCGCCCACCCTTAATTCCATTATCATCGAGCTGCAGTGCTGGAGAGCCCTGGCAGTTTTAGACGTATGCATGGGCAAGTTCCATACCCACCGTTTTAGACGTTTGCATGCGTGCGTTGAAACTGAAAAGTCATTCTGAGAAAGATGGCGGTACAGCAAACAGTAAAATCTGTGTAAAATACTAGTGAATATTATTATAATTTTGAAATGCAACGATCACAAACTATATTTTAATGTTGTGTCTACTGTTTGCTGGTGACTACGTTGTATTGTTTGAGTTTTAAAGCTAATGATTTGATAACCATAAGCAGTGGTGAAGCAAATGTTAGCTAATGTTACCTTCAATGAATAACATTGGTCGGCCTATCCTTTCTAACACCTGGGAACCAGCTATTACATGGGATAGCTGTCAAACTTAAGCATAAATTAATGAATTTAATCAGTAATAATGATATAGCAGTTTTATTCATTTACTTTTAAAAGTCAAAATTGTGAAATTTACCTTTAGATTAAGTAATCTGTTGCCTAGATACAAGGGTGCAACGTCATCAGATAGTGCCATTTATTTGTTGTGCTAATGTTAGTTGAGCAGTGCACATGTTACGGACGGATGCCTATTTTTATATTTTTGTTCATGTAAGTAGTCATACAACTGGGCATAGTTCGTTAATGTTTATGTTAGTAATAAACGTTAAGCATTGTGGAAACCCCAGTACAAGTGTGGCGGTACAAACTGCCTCAACCAAGAAACACAGACCCAAACTGTTACGCACTGTTACGTCTGGATGAATAAACTGATCTAGATTCACTTTGTTGATAAGCAGTACTTGACATATTTGTATAACTCTGTATTGTTCATGTTGGTGAAAAAGCACTTGGAAGGACAACAAGGAAGGAACATTTGACCCTAACCCTAACCCTACCTGTAGAGAGTAATCCAAGAAACAACCCTAAGTTGACGTTGCTTTATACTGAACTGCAGTACTTATATTACGACTGAGATGATTTGTCCAAAAACTAGTCTCAATTTCTTGTTAAAAATTGTCTTAAAAAGCATTACATTCAATAACTGTGATGCCTGCACTTCGTTTCTATGAAATAGGATTTAACCAGCCACTAAGAAAGCACCCACGATAGCCGACGTCACTATAAGCGTCAGTGACTATGGAAGGTAGGAAGAGACCAGGAGGGGCTGAAAAGGCCAGATTGAGGAAAAGGAAGGCGTTGGAGGAGGGTGTTGCCAAATATGCCAAGCTCACAGACATATTACAAGAGGACAGACACAAGTGGCCGCTGGTAAAGAGAGATAAGCTATAACAGATCTGTGTCACCAGTTGGACAGTTTTGACTAAATTTTATCAAACTTTCTGTTGAACCAACAAATATAAATGATGGTGTAATGTTTTGAGTTGATTTAGTGGTGTAAAACTAAAGTCTAACTTCTTATCTTCGTAACATATCTGTTAGGGGTGGAACGGTTCACAAAATCCACGGTTCTGTTCATATCATGGTTTTGTGGTCACGGTTTTCAGTTCGGTTCGGTATACGCTTAGCGTTAGGAAAATCAATTATGTCTTGTATAGTCGGGTTAAAACTGATAGAATGAGGCAGTCTGACATTTGTTACATCATTGTGACAGTCTAAAGTTAAAAGTAGGCAAGATTCTGGCACTGCAAGAGACGTAATATTGCTAGTTCCAACATGCTTTTCATTTATTTGGCAGCGAAAGTTATCTTTAACAAATGCTAAGTACAAATAGTTATTCACTGTCACTAATGTAATGTAATGGCCAGTCACAGTCAGGAAACTTTCAGTGGCCCTGGAGTAGAGCTGGTAAATATGGTTCCTTTTAAGGATTCAAGTCATTATGAGTCACTCACTAAACTGAACCGGGTTGTGTGAGTCACTTGAGTCACTTGAGTCAGTATTGCTAATCACCATGGAAACTCAGTCCTAGCCCATTGTCTCGTAACCAATAACATACTAAGAAACATAGTGCAATAAAACATTATATACATGATTGGAAAAATAAAAGAGACAGCACAATAAAATAAAACATAATAAAACAAATAGAAAATACAGTACTGAGGTAGAAATGGTGTAAATGGATAAAGTTCCCAATTAGAGTATATTGGAGAATAGAGAATATACTACTTAATATTTATATATAATATTTATATATAAATTAGTTTATTTTGCAAAAATTGATCGACCTAATTTCATTTTCTTATGCTACATTTATACACCAAATCTACAGTAGCCTCTGGCTCCCTGCAGAACATTGTGTAACATTATGTTATTTCAGAAGTGGAGGAATGGCTTCTGTTGTACACTGACAGGTATGTGCTTTTCACACTGACTGCACGAAGTCTAACCCAGAGACTTCACTCGCTCGTCTGCTACTCATTCAGAACGTAGCCGGCTGTTTGCGCTCTCCTGCTCTGACTCGTGAGCCAGTGCTATGACGAGTCGGCTGTGTTTCCGACTCGTAGCTCTTCTTCTTGTATACTGGCCGTTGGCATTCAGTTCATTGCCACCACCTGCTGCTCTGGAGTGTACATGCTTTGCCTCCTTAGTAAATGAGAAAAGGAAGTTGCGCGTTCCTATGAACCGAGTGGAACACACACGCCCCGAACCGTGACAAGTGTACCGAACGGGACAGATTTATTTGATGAACCGTTCCACCCCTAATATCTATGGTTTTAACGGCCTAACGTGTCTTTGTGTTTACAAGAGTTGTCAAACCAGTGAATTAGCTGTGTGCTAACTTTACTCTTTGCCCTAGTCGGACACCCCAGTCAAACTGATCCAGTAAAGGGCCACTGTGGCTGCAGGTTTTCATTCCAACCAAGCAAGAACACATCTGATTCAACCTGCATCCACAGCGGACCTTTACTGGATGAGTTTGAGACACTACAGGGGAACTGCTGGTCATCAAATGCTCATTAATGCTGTCAACACATTCAGGACAGTACTTCCTGTACTTAATTTCCGTATTTCCATTTTTAATGTAAACCACCTGAGCTGCTCAAGCTGAGCGTTGCCCCAAACATTCTTACTGCGTTCTCTTATCAAGGTCATTTTCTTTTACTAATTGGATAAATAAATGCCCATGTACAAATATTAAATTTCACTTGTAGATTCTTAGAAGTGAAAGTTAATTCTACTTGAACTTCAGTGGCGATCACCCACTAAAAGCACCAGTCCTAACCAGTAGCAGTGTAATCATTGTGCTAATATAAGCCATTGTAGTGTTGTCAACCTATTCGCAGGCATAATAGCAAATTCATTGAAATATTAAACCATTTGTGTGGCAAATCACCAATATATGGCAAATCACATATTTTTTTATATTATAATATTAATATTCATAATGCATAGTATGCATAATATTGTGCAAATATTGATTAAAAACTCCAGTAAATCCAGTAAAATAACTCTTGATGTTTTTTGTGTAGCCTCTCAGCAGCAGATAAGCCAGTCCACTGCTGAAAACAATGATGAGGAGGCCATGACTGCACAATGGACAGGTAGAGGGAATAACAGAGTAAACAATAGGAAGTTATTTCATGTAAGATTATATAACACACAGCAGAAGTGATGATAGATTCTATATGATATTCAGAACAAAGTTAACATTAGGCTATTGATTAAAAGCTGAGATTCAGAGGTATGCTGGACTAAACAGAGTTCATTGTGCGATCATGACATCACAGTGTCTATGCCCTCCTGCCTTTTTATTGCCATGCAATACAGATGAGTCAGATGCTGAGAGAGGAGATAGTGAGATCATATCCAGAGAGACAGCAGAAGCCCAGCAGAAGATCCCAGAGCTCAGGCACATGCTAGTGTAGATGAGGAGACTGATCATTTTGATTATTTTGCTCATCCTCAGCCACAGTATCTAGACATGTTTTTCAGTTACCATCTACAGCAGCCCATAAAACACCCCCTACTGGCTAAAGTTTTTCACAGCGAGCATGGTACCAACCTCAGGTGGTTGACTTACAGTGAAAAACCACAATCACTGTATTGCTCTGTGTGTTTGCCATTTGCACTTGCTGCAAGTAATAGTCCTTTCATAAAAGGAGGTATGAAAACATGGAAGCATGTTCATCAGCAGACAGAGGAGCATGAGCAAGATAATATCCACAGAGATGCTGATGCCTACTTTCTGTTGGCTAAAAGGGCAGACGTAAAAAGCCCTCTGGCTGGCAAACCAATGTCTTTACATCCTGAGCCGGAGAAGAAGAAGCGTCAGGTGATGGAACGCATGGTAGATGTGATTAAGGTCATAGGCAAATGTGGACTTAGTTACAAAGGGGATAAAGCAGAGGCTGCTTATACATTTGAAAATACTGCTGTCACTCATGGCAAGTTTAGAGTTGATAACAGTTTTGAGCCTGTATTATCTGTGCCTTCATCTGCACACGAGCAGTTGTATTGAGCAAAGCAAGACGCATCATGACACTGGTGCAAAAGAAGAAGGTTCTCTTGTGACTCCTCTATCAAAGGACACTGTTGGTAAAGTTGTGGATGTTCTCAGCCAGGTGATATAGGGCACAATAACAGATGAGGTTAGAGAGGCAGGAATGCTTTCGGTTCAAATTGATACAACCCAAGATGTCACATCAAAGGACCAGTGTGCTATCATTGTCAGACATGTCACAAATGCCATTCATGTGCGGTTGGTTGCTGTAGTGGACTGTGAAAAATCCACTGACAAGTATTTAACAGAATTACTGAGGCACACATTAGAACAACTCAACAGTGACATTGGCACATGTGTGGGTAACTCCACTGATGGTGCAGCAAACATGCGGGGACAGTATAAAGGGTTCTCTGCATTTCTCTATGAGCAATCTCCGACACAGATTCATGTCTGGTGTTACGCACATGTTCTCAATCTGGTACTGGCAGACACAACAGGCAGTGTAATAGAAAGTGCATCTCTCTTTTCATTGCTTAACGAATGGAGGTTTTCCTCAGAAAGTCATATAAGTGTATGCAGAGGTGGGAAGAGACAAGTGAGGACGTCATAGGAGACTGGGCCCAATAGGGGAAACAAAGTGGTGGGCTAAGGATCAGGCTCTCACTAAAGGCTTTGGGTGTTTTGGTAATCCCCAGGATGCATTGTATGTTGACCTGCTGCTGACACTAGCCTCTGTTGAGGGTGATGGGAGTATGAAGCCAACGGTGAGGGTCAAAGCAAAGGTATACATTGAAAATCTTTAGAAATATGAGATTATCCTCACTGCTCAGGGTTAGGTAGCTACAAGTAGCTACAGATACATGGAATGGATATTGTGATAGCTCAGCATCTGGTTGAGGGGACAGAGGATAACCTCAAAAAACATGTCAGGGACTTTGAGGGAGTGAAGGGAGCAGCTGATGAGTTTTTTAATTGAGCCAATGAAAAGCTGCAAGAGATGGACAACTGTGAGCTAGCTGTGCAGACTGCACTTCCAGAAAAGCGTGTCCGAAAAAAGAAAAGAATGCCAGGAGAGCTTTCATATGATGACACAGTAGCTTCACCTGATGCTGCCTTTGAGGTGAATGTCCATACTGTCGTTGTGGACACTTTGGCAGGTAGCATAAATAGGAGGTTTTCAGCATTGCTTGTCTTGACCCTAAAAACTTTCCTGAAATAAAGGCAAATTGGCCTTTATGGGCAACTCAGCACCTCAGGAAATTCGCAAATGTCTGCTTAGGTTCGATGACAGAGCTGCTGTTAGCACATTACATGTTGAGCTTTCTAGCCTGGCATCCCAGTGAGAGAGACTGAAGAAGTCCCTGCTCTGAAGTTACACTGTCAGGACAGGTAGTGCGATGGAGAATGGTCAGGAGGATAGTGGTGGACGGTCACATATGGAACCAGAGATGGAACTTGACAGCAGGACCTGTTTTTCCTGCAAAAACTGTGCCATTTGTGTACATCAAATCCTCTCACAGTATAACCTCTTTACAGATGCTTACCATGTGATTGGGCTGGCATATAAGTTTCTGTTGAGACTTTCCATCACTGAGGTTGCCTGTGAGAGAAGCTTCTAAACCTTAAAGTTCGTCAAAAATAGGCTACGAAGCTCAATGACACAGGACTACATGGAGGCTTTCATGCTAATGTACACAAAAAAGGAAAGCCTTATGTCTATAGACAATGATAAAGTAATAGACAAAGTTGCAGAAACCAGTGCATTAGCTGGCTGTTGATGCCGTAGATACTGTCGCAGTTTGCAAGTATAAACCAAAACAACTGTGCAGTATGCCTCTCTGTGAGGAAGACTGATTACACAACTTTTTATTTCAAATGTTATATTTAAATTTTAAGCCAGCATATTGTTTTAATTGAAATGGGCTACTGTTTTTGTTAACTTGGTGACATAATATTTAACTTCTGTATATTTCAAACATGTTATGAATAAAAACTGAATAAAGAGCTGAACTGTTGCCTCATTTATTCAATTTCAACCATGGAAAAAGTGGGCCGGTCTTGGGCCTGAAACTCCCAGGCTGAAAAGTGGCCCCTCTCTGGGCCTGGGTGGCTCAGGTGCCTATTGGCAACACCTTAATCTGCTCAGTCATTCTCCTGGATCCTCTGTCTTCATATTCTATAATCCACTTCTATTAGGAATGTTTTCACAGTAATCTGCATACAGCAGAGGGTGTCATACACTGCACACATTGTAACACCCCCTGAGGTGATGTCATTTTTAAATCGGGCTATAGAAATATAACTGATGTGACTTGAATGGGATGTCCTACAAGCTCATATAGATCTGGTGGTCAGGTGGCCATATGATATACATAAGGCTTTGGATATACACACAATACTTGTTAGTATACATTCAGTGCTGGTTGACCACTGTACACTGGATTTGTTGATATTAAGAAAATATGAAATATTTCCGGATTTATCTTTTAAAACTCAACGGTGTGGCTTCAAGTAGCTGTAAGAGCTTAAATGAAAGAGAAGGTTATTTGAAAGAACAAAATAATCATTTAAAGCATTAATTTGATTTTAAGGACAATTGATTAAGTCATCTTGACCTGATCTACAGAATGTGCCTTGTAAACATAACATGTTAAGTACTTGATCGTATTACACAGTCCATATATCATTCCACAGCCTGCTGAGTCCAGCAGCTGTCCCCAAAAATAACATCTCTGCTGGGGAAAATGACGTCTTATTTTCAAGCTAAAGCTTCTTCTAGTTCACTTGACATACTTTCAAGCTCATTCTGTAATGCAGCATATTACTCTGCTTGTTCTATCAGTCGCTAATAGCTTATTTTTGACAGGAATTGGCCTTTCATCTTAAAAATGCAATCGCTCATTCAGTTAAGAAGCCATCATTAGAGGCATAACCTACATAAAATAATTATGAAACACTGGCTGAGAAGCTGACTGCTTTTATGATCTGAAATGAGCTATCTGAAGGCTGAGATGCTGAAATGTCTCTAACTCTCATATAACATCTCTGAAACTCCTTTAAATTGGCCTTCATGCTCTCTGTGTGACATTAGCAGCAGTTCAGTCAGAACAACTGTCTCTAAGCATGCCTTCTAAGTCATAAGCACAGTCTGGTACTCTCTCTAATCTCTCCTCCATCATTTGTAAACTGCCAAATTGTAAAGTGCTCTCTCTATCTCTCTATGCTGTCATTTCATCATCACAAAGACATCACAAGACACCTTTTCCCCTGCACCACCACAACCGCAGATGCCTGGCCATATCCAGCCAGCCCAAGTCAGAAGTTGCTGAGCTTGTCCCACATCAAGGTCTCATCACTACCACTAGTGTCTAATCTGGGGGTGTGTCTCCTTAAACACCAAATTGGAGTGACTCCCTGACCTGTTTGGTTGTGGTTTGGTAGACAGTTTTGGCTGTTGTCCTCTGAGGTAGTGACATGATGTGCTGTGGCATGAAGAACATAAGTTGTGGTTGTTGCTTTCCAAAATGATGTATGAGCCTGTTAAGGGTAGACAAAAGGTGTTATTTTGCCATATCAGCAAGATGACCCATTTTGTCACTCAGACTAAATTGATTGTGAATAGAAAACATGAAATGAACAATGGTCTCTTGAGTTTCCACACATTTATCCACCCAGACCTCCTGCCGACACATTTTTGCAATTTGATTACAAAAAAATCAGGATTAATACATTAACAAGTAAAGGAGAGGAAGTGCTAAAAATAAATTATAAAATGAGTAACAAATAAAGATGACTCGGGTGAATAGAGAAAGACTGACTTATCCAACCATGTTAACGCAACAGCAGAGGCAGGGCTACCAACACTGCATGTTAAATCAGAAACAAAGCCAACATAACAGCAAATCAGCAACAGTAAGCAAAATTCAACAACACTAGCGATTAATAGAATAATTATTATTACAAATTAGAGCCATTTCTGTCAAATGGCAGTGCCTGGTGCTGTTCATATGTTGGTGCTCTACTGTAGAAATGATTCTGTACCTTCTGCCAACTGCTCTGCACTGGCTTCTCCTGAAGCACCAGCAGGACTGTCATCACCATCACCACCTTTGAATAGCAAACATATGGAAGGCAGGGAGATATCTCCAATTCCTTCACAAAGCAGGAAATTAGCAGGGACAGTGCAGGAGTGTGAGAGTAGTCAAGCTGAATGCAGCCAGGCAGCTAACACAGGCCAAAATTTCCAGGGACAGACCAGCCCTCATGGACCTCCAGGTGAGAATGGGGGTGTGACAGTTTAACTGGTGTTCATTTTAATTGGCGAGGGTCCCAGGTGTGCTGGGGGTGTGGTCTGAAAATCCCATCTGGAGAGTGCACTGCATTCAAATGGTTACTTAAAGGGATAGTTTGTGTTTTTTGAAGTGGGGTCATATAAAGTACATATCTAGAGTCGATCTGTTCCCTACCATAATCGCCGATCAGCGCAGCCTCAATTTGGAGAAGTTGAGAGCCGCTCCAGCCCAGACGTTCAGCTTTGTGCTGCAGTGAATGGTGCCCAGATGCAAAGCGAATTTTAAGCACCTAAAACTAGGATCCCCTAAAAAAATCTGTGATAAGTGCAATATTGCATACAAATGTACAGACAGGTGTAGGAACTCAAATCAGTACAGGGATTGGGTGGCAGCCTTTCAAACTCACACATACAGCACATCTTTGTGGGTGTATAAGTCGGTCGGAGACTCATATAGAGGTTAGGATAGGATTCCAGATATCTAAGATGGACCCCAAACTCGTACAGGAGGTGTTAGTGGTAAGTATCCTGAGGGTCTATTCTCAAGGGAGCATTATATCATAAGAAGAAGAGCAGACACATTTAAGATAAAGGGTAAGGATACATGTTCTATCAACCTTTGAACACAACAATCATCTGCCATGGTTAAACTCCCTACAAAACCAACACTACACCACTGAAACTTCAGATGGGGACCTGCACTATATTTGCAGAAGAAAAAAGGACGGCTCCGAGCACCTCCCAACAGTTGTAATGACTGCAGTGGAGGCCAACTCCATCTTCGAGGAGTTCCACTGCAGTCACTCTGGTGGGCACTGTTGAGTGGAAAAGACCCACAGTGCCATCATCTCTAGATACTATTGGCCAGGAATGTTGCAAGACGTCCACAGATGGGTGAGTTGGTATCCTCAGACGCTTGTGCTGATATATGTGCTGTTCACATACATTTCGTTATTGATAACCTGTGGTACATCCACCTGCCACAGTCCTGTCCTGGTGCACTGGGGAGGGTAAGGTGTATTCTTGCAAATGTAATAGGGGCTGTTTGTGGATGTAACTCTGAGCTAATTTGTCTGTTCATCACAAATTTGACTTTTTGGTCTCTTCTAGGTTGCTCAGTGTCCCCAGTGTCAGACAAAAAGTGCTAACATAAAAGAAAAGAAGCAATACAACCCAATAGCGATAGAAACAGTGATGGCAGACAGTCAGCTTTCAAACACATCATTGATCACATTCTCATGTCCTGTTGTCTTTTCCCTCAGGTGACGGAGCCTCTTGAGCTCGTTGTGATGGACTTGGTGGGTAAACTTACACTCACAGATGGTGGCAACCAGTACGTATGTGGCATGGTTGATTCTTTCACCAAATGGGCAGAGGCTTACCCACTGAAGAGCAAAACAGCAGTCGAGGTCATAAATTGTATATACTTGATTTCTTTGACAAATTTGGTGCACCTAAAAGACTGCTAACAGACCAGGGCAAAGAGTTTTGCAATAAGGTATGGTAATGATGTCTCATTTGTCCCCATGCAACTACTGCTGTACTGACATATGTTAAACCAACTAATCACTTGAAGGTCAACTATGAACTCTGTGAAAGGCTGGGCATCAGAAGAAGCCTTTGTTCACCATATCATCCACAGACCAATGGTCTTCTGAAGAAACTCAATGGAAGAGGTATAATTTGTTTTCAATACTGGAATGAGTTGTAACTCTCTCGATATGACATTAAGTTAATGTTGCTAGCAGAGCAGCTTTATTATGCACTTTAATGTGATATCTGCATACTTAGGTCTCTGAACAAAATGGTTGTGGATCATCATACAAAGTGGGACCAGTACTTGCAATCGAGGATATTTGCCCTGTGCACAAAGAAATGATTAACCACTAAACTTTGAAGTAAGATTGTTAAATGTTCTCACCATTAAGTGTGTGTGTGTGTCTGTGTGTGTGTGTGTGTGTGTGTGTGTGTGTGTGTGTGTGTGTGTGTGTGTGTGTGCGTGCGTGCGTGCGTGCGTGCGTGTGTGTGTGTTTGACACATGATTTGTCGCAGGTCACAGAGGACAGAATCAATAACCTCATTAATGTGGAGGAACCCTGTGATGACCTTCAGAGGCAGGACCTTGTTTACAAGAACATTCAGGGTAACATCAGAAGAAGTCAAGACAAGAGAGGAGGACAAAGGCCATGAGGACAATTTTAAGGTCGGAGAAACTGTCCTCCAAAAAAATATAAGACAAGAGGAATGAAAGGGTGGCAAGCCGGAGGCAGATTTACTTACCCCTTAAAATTGTGAAACTGGAGGGCGAAAGTGCAGACCTGGTGTCCCAGAAGGGAAAAAGGAAAATTAAAATAAACACTGACCACCTCATACATTATGTCCAGCCAGAGGAGAGGGTTCCTGCCAAACTAAGAACGGTGTTGGTGTCCTCTCCTCTGGCTGGTCCATCACAGACATCTACACAACAGACATGCACACACAGCACACATGCACACACATGCACACACATTCTCTGGGACACCAGCCTGCCAAAAAGTCCCAAGACCTTCACAGGATACAGAACATTGTGAGTAAAGATTAATTAAAGTACACCATGAATCATGCATTTCACAAATAATGGTCACTGATCTTCATCCTTGCAGTGATCAGGGGCATATGGGCAGGTGGTCGAGCAGAGACGCTCTGGTCCAAGGTTGGGCCATACAAGGTCTTCTCCACAACATCACAACACCTGGCCCAGGAGAGGAGATGGAGACAGAGGTAATAGAGCGTGTATACCAAGCGTGTGCTCAACAGGCTTAACATGCTACTGTAAGGCTCATGGCTCATGACAGGCTGTAACATGGACATGTACATTATGAACAGAAAAACAAAAATACTGGAATATGTTTCCGTCTCCACCAGTGAGGGAGTAAGCGCACGCTCGACGGATTGACTAGTTTGGTCTAGCTACCAGAAGACACGGATGTCAACAAACCTGTATGTAGCTACTTGCACAAACACACTGTTTTAACTACTTTTTTATTCTTTTTGAGTCATACATGCTACAGTGCTGTGTTGTAAGGTGTCTGCTGATGTTGCATAACTTTTGCAGTGAGATGTGGAGCATGTTAAGAAGCTTAAAACACAGTGCAAATCTGAACACAGATTTTTATTTTATTTTTAAGCATAATTTACATTTTTACTTTATTTTATTTATTTTATTATTAAAGGATATTGTTGTTCCATTGTAAGAATGTAAGTGCTGCTTAAAACACTGGTATGCTCACTGTACAGAGCTGGAGGCATTAACTTCTTGCTAACTCTGTACAGCAACCATGCTAGTGCTCTGTGCTCCACTTAAGAGTACACCCAGCAGATTTAATGTGGCCAAGAGAAGCAAGATGAGAACAAATGTTGTGCATAATAAATTGAAGTGATCGCCTATATTGAAGAGGGTGATCAGTGGCAGCTTTCATTTTTGTTACTTTGAAAGACGTAAGCAGGCTTTGCAGCTCAGACCAGAGCAGAGAGAAAAGCTTGACCTTTACTTAAGTGCGTGAAAATTCAATTGGAAAAGAGCAAGTTCAGTTTCAGTAAATTGTCTCCCAGACTACAGCAAGAAAAATATTCCTCTGCTGACTTCCACCAAAGCAGAAACCTGAGGCACACTGTTAGCAAGAAAGCAGCTCCAACCGTGCTGGATAATGAAGCCAGTGAAGTTAGACATTTCAATGGAAGGTATGAGTTGACTCTTTCTAGCAGATGAATTGGAAAGGAATGTTTCTTGAGGCCTTTCTCTGAACGTCGACACTTAAATTTTTTATCAGAGGATGTGCCAGAGCCTCTCCGATCTCAAAACTTCCTGCACTTACATCTATAGTCCCTTGAAGTCTGATCCTCAAAGGCACAAATCAGTCAGTCTTCCTCTGAAAAGCACATTTCAACCACAGAACAATTTCCTCGGGTGTGTTTTCAGAAGGAGAAACTTTTGCACTAGAAAAACAGAAAAAAAAATTCCCAGGTGACTTGAACAGATCTGCAGAGAATAACAGCACAACAGACTTGTAAGTGTGTGATTTATTAATATGGATTTCAGTTAGCACTTCTTAAGACACACATTGGTGGGAGACAATGAATGATTTACTAGCTGTTGTTTTAAAGCTGGGGTTGGTAACTAAGAATGTTTTATTATATTTGTATAAAATCTCTGAACATCAATATAATGATCAAAACATAAATGCTTTGGGAAAAAAGGAAAACAAATCCATGGTCTGTGGCAGTGATAGGGCTGTAGTAACTTCATCCAATCAAGATAATGTAAGGACAGCCTACCTGTCAATCAGGCTGTCCTTACATGCCCACCCCACACTGAATCCGCCCATCACTTATTGCACATGACTGGAGTCTATTCACTGCACTGCTGGATCTGTGGTGGAGTGAGCTCAGTGTTTATGGAGAATGGCAGAAAAAGTACAAAGACACTTCTCATTAGCAGCTGTACCTACAGCAGCTTGTACCGCCATATGGAATCTTCAGAATACGCTGTTATTGAGACCCATTACTTTTGCACTGGCTTTCAATCCATCAAGCTCAAGGAACAGCTTCTGGAAAACTTCAAAAATACTTCTACTTGCAATATAATAACTCAGACCTCAGATTCAGGGCATATATGATCCCTTTAAGCAAAGCACAGCACCTTTCAATATCCATTCCCTCCAGGATTAAGGTTCCTTCAACCAAGGGCGTAAGTTTGCATAGGGACGCAAGTCACAACGTTTGGGAAAGACAGAGTTGTCCATACCAATATTTTGAGATAACAAAATGCATTATACATATCTATATATATATATATATATATATATATATATATATATATATATATAGATAGATAGATAGATAGATAGATATGCAATGCATTGGATATAGTATTTTTTGCAAAGTCATTCATAGTATTAAGCATATGTGGAGAACTATTTTTGCCCTCTCATCACAATCTTCAGTGTTACTTGCAAGGCAACATGTTTATATATGCTGCCATTTGATTGGCTGAAGGGTTATCACCAGTGATGGGAAAAACAGTGTTAGAATAAACGGTGTTACTAACGGTGTTACTGTCTTTCAGTTACAGGTAATATAACTAATTACTATTTCCATCGTCACGACACCGTTACTGTTACTGACAATTAAATTTGTCACGTTACGAGCTCTCAGCCACAGAAACTGCAGCTTTGGTCAGGGAGGAGGGAGGGCGGGACAACCGCATAACTGATGATGATTGGCTCTCTAAGGTAGAGTGAGGGTTCGTGAGCCAATCAGAGGCAGTGTTCAGTTTACACACAAACAACACATGCACACAGCAGCCTCCCACACACAAACTAGCAGAGGTGAGCTGCAGAAAGGCGAGCCCGGAGGGAAAGTTAACGTCTTCAAAGTGGAAGTACAGACACCACTTCAATCTCTTTTGTCCACGTCCACTGTAAGCAACTCTGATCTAATGAAGCATCTTTAGCAGCACACGCTTCTACAACCGGGTCTCTCCCCTCTCACGTGGCTGTGCAGGCGGCAGGCCGGTGTGTATGATTGCTGGCCGGGGCAGCAGGAGCGACACTGCGGCCGCTCGCTCTGTGGCTTTGAGACCGGATAGCTGCTGTTTACTCTGTTCTCATCTGTTAATTCTCTGACTTCTTGGTCTTTCGCAGTTCCACTGGTACTTTTCTGGCGATATCCTTAAACTGCTGATTCTAGATCATGTTTGAGCTTCTCTTTCTCCCTTTCTCCAGATTAGGATGCTCCTCTATCTTGTAAAAATGTCCATAATTCGTTTGATCTTCTCCCTCCCTTTACTGTTTTTACTTCAGATACATTTGTCCCTGTAGTGAGTTGGTGATTATGTGGTAAAGATTTCTCTATCAACCTTTTATGGCTTAAAATAATCTCCCCCTCATTGCAACAGACACAACAAGGAAGCTCTAGCCTAACATTAGTTCAGAAAAGAACAGTGTCATTAAGGTGTTAGTGTAGTCAAGTAGGCTAGTGGAGTAGACTGTGGTTCTGTAATGCTAACTGTGTCCCCTCTAGTCTTTCAACCAGTGTTTGGAATTACAAGGGTTAAACTAGTGAGTAACTGGCTAGTAACTCTGATTTACTGCACACAGGAAAAACAGCAGCATAAAGCTACATATGTAGAGCAGCTGATGATGAATCAGGACAGAGTTTCACTTGAGGTGTTGACGATGTTCAGTCCTTGTCCCTACCAAAGCTGAGACCAAACTTACACTCTTGCCCTCAACCACGATGGTTGCTCTTTTTTGGTCAGATCCTGGGGTGGACTGGTCACCAATGATGGTAATCTTCATCACTTGCCTATCAAGACCTGCCTCAAGCTCTTCTGTGTCCTTGTAATGCACATAAAATGATAGGTTAGCATGTTTGATTATGAACTGAATGAGTACTGCTGACTTTTTTAGACCTTCACTCTGTGAATTCAGTTGATCAATGGAGCAAGTATTTCTTTTCGTTTAACCCTCTTATTCTAATGTGTTGCATCAATAAACATAGGGGAAAAAATGTGTGTATCATAAAACAATAATGGTAAGATACCACATGCCTGTTATTGCCATGTTATTTAATAATTACTAAGATCTGAAAACCCCACAATATCTGTAAACCAAGGTGGGTGAAGAAACTAATTTGGAACAGAAAACTAGGGCAAAAAGATGAATTATAAAAATGAATAATTATTAGCTTTGACATACTGTACTTATCGTAGTGCCACAGGACTAAAGCTGAGAGGCACATTCGGGTACATTCACTTTCAGTTTTTTCAAAAAAGTGGTTTAGTTACTATAGCTAATCCAAGTTCTGATAAACTAGAATGTCCTCATAACAGTATACTAACAAAGTTTCAGTTTTTTTTAGAATTCTGTTTTATCATGTAGTTTCTGGGCTGTCTTTCTCAAAAGTGTCAGCTTGTAGTATGTTGATAAAAGGATTCTGCGGAGGCAAGGCTGGGTGGAATGATAGAGCAGTCTTTATTGAGACAAACTTCGGTTAGCCGAGCGTCCGAGCAGAGTGTGGCCCCACATCTGATGTTCTCCAATCTAGGGCAAAGTAATGCCAAACGTTTTTGCCCTCCTGCCCTATCAGAACTCCTACGCCTTCGATCTTAGGAATTCCTTCTCTTCCTGTGCGAGGGTTTTTAGAGTCCCTTTCCAGCACACACCCACTTCTCCTAATTGGTCACTTTGGTAAATTATCCAATGGACTAAAAGAGGAGTTGACCTGTTTCCCTCATAAACTCATCTAACTTGGCTGCATTCAACTTCATGTCTTGTCCCCAAAATGACCCAAGTGGGTTTCCTGCTTTTCTACGGGAACATAAACATTTAAGCATCTCCGAACATTTGGCATGGGGGTCAACCTCAGGTTTAGTACTTTATCATGGCCTGCCGCCTGCTAACCTTTAGCACTCTCAGAGTTACCACTCTGACCCCTGGAGCTGTGAATCCACTCTATTTGTATTCTTAACTCACATGAGGAGAAACAATTAGTAACCCAGCATGTGTAGAAAACACACAGATACTACAATTACATTTAATTTTAATTGACCAGTTTGTCTCTACTTGTTCTTCGCTTCTTATTTGCAGGTGTCACACATTAATTTAAGTGGATAAGTGAAGAGCAGCAGCCATTTGTAGAATTTTTCATGAGCCTTTTCCTATACCATTGCTGTTAACACTGATCCATCCTGAATGGACCATCATCATGATGTTACTGATTGGGGTGTTGCAAGAAGTGCAGTATACTTCAAAATGTAACTGACAGGGAGCAGGAGCAGGTTTCTGCCCTGTGTGTTTATACTGTGCCCAGTGTGGATTTTCTTTTACATTTTTAATTTTATTATTATTATTATTATTATTATTATTATTATTATTATTATTATTATTTTATGTATGCATTTATTTTTTAAAATTTAATTATTACAAAACTGTTTCCTTACATTTAGAATTTGCCAAATAATTTGAGACCAATAAATGTATGTTGTGTTTAAAGTCACAAAAGTCATACATTATCCTGCATTAAAAGTTATAAAAACAGCGGGGCTCCTTTAAGGAGCAGGGCAGGATGTTGTGTGACTGTGCTCAGAGCAGACCAGCAACTGAAGCGGAAGGGAAAGTGTAGCAGAGAAGTTGTTTTGTGGCAGTAAGTGTACACTACAGGTTACAGTCTGACCAATGAATGTTCGAGTGACAGCTTTCACTGTCCCTGCTGATATCCATGCTTCTTGTCCATGCTAATATCAATGCTATTGCTAATCTTTACTGGTGATTTCGATCTTGCCAGAAGTGCAGTTGTGTTGCCATGGTAACAGCTATGTATGACTATCAACCAGTAACCATGTTTTGTCTGAGAGAAAATGGTGACGTTAGACAGGAAGAGAAACTGACTGAAGGAGGGCTTTAAAGGTTGTATTAAAAACTTGGATTTCTGAGATTGAATTGTGTAAGTCGTGGTAGCCTAATGTATTTTGAAGAAGACAGAAAAATGTAGAGAAATGTATTGGTTTTCCACTGAGATATTTTGAATGTTAGTCAAGAATGTGATGCTTTACCAGCCTAATGTAATGATAGATGTTCAGACACGTGTTGTCTGTACGTGGCAATATGATGTCTTGATGTCAATTGTTGATGCAGGAAATATGCAAATTGCTTCAGGAAGTGATACTGTTGTGTACAATAAAAAGCAAGGCATTAGTGTGATGGTCTGTGCCTATATTCCTTTGAAATAAGAAACATTACATTCCTGATAGATTCAAGTTCAATATTCCTATTAGTTTAAGCCCTGTATTTACCAACTGAAAAACATCCCTCAGCTGGTGTCTGCTGTCTAGAGTTGGTAGAGTACAGAAGGTTTCTCAGAGCTTTCTACTTGAAGAAGCTACCTGCTGTTGCTGGAAATTAAACGAGTGTGTTAAAAGAAGCTGAAGGCAGACTTGGTGATTATTCTCTGTTGGTTTGTCATTACAAGTGACAACCTTCTAATTTCTCATGTACAGTATCTGACTTATGATTGGTGCAGATTTAAATAAAGAGATGAAAACTACATTAGGGAATGAAATCTATGGGTTCCAGGAGTTTACAGATATCACAGGCTGCCTCATTGTTTGAATTCAGAACTTGAGACCAACCCACATTGTTTTAACGGACACTGCCGCATGTCTTCTGATTTAGTTCATCTTGATTTTGTCAAATGCAACAACTTTCAGTGATCTCTAAATGCAAAAGTCTCCAGTACAAAATAAAAGGTTGAGAGATAGACAATGAGGCAAAAGAAAGGGCCCAGCCTGGGCAATTACGTAAGTCCTGAGCAGTCTGCTTGGAATGCATGCAGGCATCTTAGCATCTCCTAATGTTTAAAGGTCACTCCAAGCCCTCTTGTGGTTAATGCTGCTTAAAAGCATCAGAGTGATTACATAAAGGCAAAAGTGAACATAAACACATATGTGTATGCAGAAGACAATAATAACTCATGGCCACAGACACACACACACACACACACACACACACACACACACACATTCACACACGTGCGTTTGGAATCATTTGGCTGGCGGCTGTATAATATTATATCAGAATCTCATTAAAACCAGCCTGTGCTGCTGTTGTACTGCACATCATCTGGTTGAGCACAGAGCCAAGCTGTGGATTACTGCGCTGAAGAGTTAAAATATCATTTTTCACAGTTGCTGAAATAAAAGACTACAGAACAACATCCACTGAGCCAAGGGGTCTGATTGCAGGGTAGATCACACAGAATTGAAAAAAATAACTACATTCATTTCCAAAGTACACTTCTAGTCTTTGTGTCTGAATTAGGTTTTCAGGAAACAAAATGAATTTAATCAGTACAAGGTCTGCTGCATTTGCCTCTGCAACACATTTTATTCTATGGAAGAATGAAACGAAGGGCCGTGGAAACGTGTACAGGTGCTGGTCATGTAATTAGAATATGGTGAAAAAGTTGATTTATTTCAGTAATTCCATTCAAAAAGTAAAAACTTTTATAATGTATACATTCATTCCACACAGACTGATATATTTCAAGTGTTTATTGTTTTTAATTTTGATGATTATAACTGACAACTAATGAAAACCCCAAATTCAGTATCTCAGAAAATTAGAATATTGTGAAAAGGTTCAATATTGAAGACACCTGGTGCCACACTCTAATCAGCTAATTAACTCAAAACACCTGCAAAGGCCTTTAAATGGTCTCTCAGTCAAGTTCTGTATGCTACACAGTCATGGGGAAGACTGATGACTTGACAGTTGTCCAAAAGACAACCACTGACACCTTGTACAAGGAGGGCAAGACTTGAAAGGTCATTGCTAAAGAGGCTGGCTGTTCACAGAGCTCTTTGTCCAAGCAAATTAATAGAGAGTCAAAGGGAAGGAAAAGATGTGGTAGAAAAAAGTGTACAAGCAATAGGGATAACCGCACCCTGGAGAGGATTGTAAAACAAAACCCATTCAAAAATGTGGGGGAGATTCACAAAGAGTGGACTGCAGCTGGAGTCAGTGCTTCAAGAACCACCACGCACAGACGTATGCAAGACATGAGTTTCAGCTGTCACATTCCTTGTGTCTGCTGCTGAGTGGTCCAAAGTTATGTTCTCTGATGAAAGTGAATTTTGTATTTCCTTTGGAAATCAAGGTCCCAGAGTCTGGAGGAAGAGAGGAGAGACACAGAATCCATGTTGCTTGAAGTCCAGTGTAAAGTTTCCACAGTCAGTGATGGTTTGGGGTGCCATGTCATCTGCTGGTGTTGGTCAACGCAGCCGTCTACCAGGAAGTTTTAGAGCACTTCATGCTTCCTGCTGCTGACCAACTTTATGGAGATACTGATTTCATTTTCCAACAGGACTTGGCACCTGCACACAGTGCCAAAGCTACCAGTACCTGGTTCAAGGACCATGGTATCCCTGTTATTAATTGGCCAGCAAACTTGCCTGACCTTAACCCCATAGAAAATCTATGGGGTATTGTGAAGAGGAAGATGCGATACGCCAGATCCAACAATGAAGAAGAGCTGAAGGCCACTATCAGAGCAACCTGGGCTCTCATAACACCTGAGCAGTGCCACAGACTGATCGACTCCATGCCACTCCGCATTGCTGCAGTAATTCAGGCAAAAGGAGCCCCAACTAAGTATTGAGTGCTATACATGCTCATACTTTCTATGTTCATACTTTTCAGTTGGCCAACATTTCTAGAAAACCTTTTTTTGCATTGGTCTTAAGTAATATTCTAATTTTCTGAGATACTGAATTTGGGATTTTCATTAGTTGTCAGTAATAATCATCCTGTATACTGAATCAGTCTATGCTGAGTAGTGTACACAGCTGACCACAGCTGGCATATTATCTGTATCTGGATAGTTACAGGTCAAATATAAGCTTTTTCAAAACAGTGTATTTTGCGCTCTTTTACATTGTGACTGAACTGTGTCCTGGTTTTCTTTGGAAATGGTTTTAGAGGACAGCAACAGTGAGGTCATACATAGGCTTGCAGCATTATATAATACATGGAACAGTGTTATGTATTGAGGTGCTAAGAGGTAAACGTATTCCGTTAAAGCAACAGGAAAATACATTTTGTAAAAATGGGGGTAATTGCAACTTTTAACAGGGCAGGCAACTTTCAAGCATTAACCGTGAGACTCACCCAGTCCATACTTTCCACATGCTCCCACGCCACATGTCCATTTTCTCACAGCAAAAAACATATTTATAACTGATAATGACACCAAAAGAGGACAGTGACAATGCATCTCTCCCTCCCTTCTGCACCACAGTGCAGGCAGGTAGGCGTGATAGTTTGTTAGTTCTTGTGACTCCCGCTTATTGAGATTGTATAGCTATGCAAAATCCTGATATGATGAGACACACACCCATTCACACGTGGATAATTTAGAGTAACCAATTTACCTGACAGTGGCCTGTCTTTGCAATGTGGTAGGAAAACAGTGTACCCAGAGCAAACCCAAGCAGACACAGGCAGAACATGCCAACTCCTCACAGACAGGCTCATCCCAGCTGTCCATAAACCCAGGATCTTCTTGCATTGAGGTAACAGTGCTAACCACTGCACAACAGCGCTGTCCCTCATGCAAAATTATAAATGAATGAAATCCCCAGATTTTAAATCTGTCTGGTTAAATTTGGTCTCCTGATTTAGGCTCTGAATGTGGAGGCTGGCAGGTCTGCTTACCAACCAAACTAATTCATCACTGACCAAGATTATTGACTTGATACGAATATTTTGCCCCTGATTAGAGATCTGCATTAGGATTGGGATTTTGTGGGACACAATACAAATGTTGCAGGAGCAGTCAGTTTTACATTTACTGACAAAAAATAAACAGCAGGTCCTGCAATTGCTCGCTAACTAGAGTTTCCACAGTGTCAATGTTTTCCCACCATCTAATAAGCTTGTGACAACCCTGGTAATACCCAGTAGACTGGGCATTTTACAAGAGAAGATGCTCACTATCTCACTAGTACTGTTACCCACAGGCCCAAAGTGAATGGAACTCTCATGTGGGGAAGTGAATGGTAGGACTGTTTGTGGGTGTGGGCGGTAATTGTCAGAAGTGAAGCAGGATTAACAAAACAGTCCCACGCAGGGCTCTACCCCTGAACTCTGCAGCGGGTAATATGCTGACCTCACTGACATTGAATCTCCCTCCAAACTAACTCGAAAAGCTGGCAGCACTATTTCATATATATTTTAACATAAACAACTAGATACTATCATGTAATCTTGCAGCTCAACCATTGTCTGAGCATGAAAAAAACTAATTCTTTAATATTCTATAAACACTAAATCAGTCTACCACATATAGGCCTACATATACACACATGTGCCCACACACACCCACGCATGCACACACACACATACACACACGCACACACACACACGCACACACACACACACACACACACACACACACACATGCAAGCATTCAAGCACACACACTACCATCAGAGCAAACCTCTATAACAAATTAATCAACCTGCTGTAACACACAACCCACTCAAGGAATGTCGTAATGAGGTGGAATAATCAATAAGTTACTCAGTTCAGTTACTCACCACACACATTCATTCACATAGCAACAATAACGTAATGAACTCAGAGCAATAAATTAATCAGTCAGACCATCGGGTACATTTGAGACGATCCTCACAGGAACAACAACAGTACTGGTGGTTTGGTGAAACACAAAACTTATATTTACATTTTCCTCACAAGCAGACCCTAGATCAGGGGTACTAAAATACAAATCTTAAAGGGCCACAAAGATTTTTTTTCAATGACTCAAAGGTCCATGTATTGAGGTCAGTCAGGCCACATGCAATAATACTGTAATATTCAAAACAAAATGTCTTTTTCATTCAAAACAACAAGAAAAATACAAACTAAAATAAGATGTCATTTCCATTTTAACATAAATTAAAATACATAGTTGAATATTTCCTCTTTTTGTTTGCATTCAAACATTGTGTCCATCACCTCAGACATGCAATATATTATTTCATTGTCATAGATGTGACAAGAATCCTGATTGCAGCTTGATATGACCATTTCAGTGCATTTATTTGTGTTGTGCTTACCTCTGAATGTGAGGAAATGTCTCTTCAAAATTCCTATGCTTCATCTCATAATGTCGTTTCAAATTGGAAATCTTCATCACAGCTTCTCCTGCCACATTGTAACGATGTGGTGCAATGACTCTTGGGTATTCTGTTGGTGTTGTTGTAATTATGGTTCATGAATGCGTTTGCCTGGAGAGACTAGCCTAGAGCAATTATTGAATTACGTGATAGCAATATGACCAGCAGTGTTTATTACTGGACTGGATCTCTAAAATCTGTTTCCTAAAATGATTCATTCAAAAGATGTGTTCACTGAATCGTTCACTGCTCTCCAACTGACTGAACTGATAAACAGCCAAACGATCCGTCATTCAGTTAATAATTCAGCCCTGAGGTTCACATTCACTTATTGAGGGACGGTGCGTTCACGGACTACAGTACACAATCATTAGCAGGAGATGCAGTGTTGCTTTGAGTGGTATACATGCACTAAAATTATTACTCGGTGAAAGTGTCCTCTGTACACAGTAAAATCACTTAACGTGATGCTACACAGATGTTAGCAACACAGCACTAATGTTAGCAGCAACGAGGATCATGAGTGAGTGACAGCGCGAACATGATTTGCGTCCTCAGCAGCTTGTTCAATGAACGAACAGAGCGACGTGAATCACATTCGCGAACGTGACTGACTTTTCCTGTGCAGTAAAATCACTTAACATGATTCTACACGTATGTTGGCAACACAGTGCTAATTTTAGCAGTACAGTTACTGAACATGAATCAGCTCCTCTGCCCTGAATGAGTGAGTGACACAGCGCCACTTTCAGCACAGTACGTGACCGAGAATCACGTCCTCAGCGACAGTTCTCTGTGTGCAGCAGGTTTCTGAATCATTAACGAATCACAGCGTGAACGTGAATCACGTCCTCACAGTTCTCTGAGTTCAGGTGTTTCTGGGTTGTGATGTCATGCTGGTAGAGGCCCATCCCCACCCATGAATCAGAGGTGTACACTACAACTATGAATAGTAGAGAGGTGTCAGGGTATTTGAGTGGCCGTAAGCTATTGCTACCCTCTCCTGTTTGTTAGAGATGTTCCTTGTGACTGTTATATTCCATTTCCCGTCAGTTTCTTCAAGTTGAATAAGTGAGTAAAAGGTGTTTCACCAGCTGATCTGAAGAGTCTCTACACTCACATTTGTTCTCTGGGTGTCCCAGCCAGAGCCAACCTACACCTGAGTCCACATTACTGAAGATTCATTCTTGTTATGAAAACTGTAACATCTGTAAATATGAAATACATTGTAGTTGATTTTGATGGTAGATGATATCAAGATATTTACACTCAAATTGAATCGGTGTGCCCAAAAACCTTTAACAAAGATATGTCTATATCTTCTATGATGATGCAACATGTAGGAATTGCCCACACGTCAAATTGATACTCCAAACCAACTATCACCAGAGTAACTACTTGATGCTGTTATCTGTACCTGCCATTAGCTACATAGTTCAGTTATCCCTACAGCTAGTGGTCCAGAGCAGAGGGGGGAGTGTTTCGTGTTTATTCCGCTGCCACAGGAGCTTTGTACTGTTATGGGCTGGGCTAGCTGGCTAGCATCCTACCTACAGTAGATATCTGTGTGACAATACATTGACATCATAACATCAAAACTGTTATTACTTCACATTCTGTTGATAATGATGGTTAATTTTTCAATGCTTTTAACCAAAATGCTTACATATTGCACTTTTTAAAAAGCTTCCTTGCTCCAGCAGAGGTATGGAAGAAAAACAGACATCTAGTTCAGTGAAATAATGGTGGATTATGCTTGTACAGCCCCATTACACTCTGCAGTCATGACAGACACTGTGGCATCTGTCTTCCTGCTCTTTGCTTTCTCCAGACACTACAACAGACTCACATTTGAATTGGATCCAATTGCTTTTCAGGGATGAATTGTTCTTGTCGGGAACTTTGTAATTGACACAGACATTGGACTGAGTAAGAGGAGCTCCAGCCGTTTCAACACCTCTACACATGAGAGATTCTGCCTTAACAACCTCGAGGTCCCACCCAGGCATGGAAATTGGATTTTCTTTTATTGATTAGTCAGTCTTTGTATCAGGAGAAACACTTTATATAACAGCTGAAGTAAATACTACTGAAGCTTTGCATTTGTATGTTGCATTGCATAACCTAACCTGAGTGAGGATTTAACTACAGTAGAGTTGAATGTGCACTGCCAATCTAAATGCAATCTACTGCTGTTTCTGTTTTGGCTCACAATAATACAGATCTATTCAGGAGCTGCATCTGATCATCTGAAAATAATCAACTCTAAAATACATGATTACCACCATCCCTGTTTGTCTGTTTGTTACAGCAACAGGATTACTGGTGGTTATTGCTGGTTAGCATGCTAACTTCAATAAATATCTCTGTCTTTTTGTCTTTGACAGAACGTCAGAATGATTGTTTCTTCACACTCTGCTGACGATGTTGGTTACATATTGCCCCTTTGAAATGTTTTGATGCTTATTCTTATATATTTTTACTCCCAGCAAAGGTTGTAGGATTCTTAAGCAGTTGTAAACAGAGTTTTTGCCTAATCAATATGCCCCCTCACTGCTCAGCCTCTCTCTATCCTCAGCAACATGAGATAACTACAACCAAATAACTCAAATCCACATGAAAGACATGTTAAACATTCATGTGAGGGAAAAGAATATTCTGCGTGTGACATCAGGCATGGAATGGCCATCTGGGTACCAGGCAATGCCCGGTGGGCTGACACACATTTTTGGGCCAGGCTGTCATAATCAAAACAAAAAAGTATATTATAAATCATTTTTATTGGCCGTGACGCCCCATTGGTTGATTTTCTTGAAGGACATTGGGCTAATCCAATGAAATCTGTCAGCCCTCTATTTTTTTATTACTATTATTATTATTATTATTTAAATTTTTTCTAAGAGCACAATTTAGAGGGGATGGCCCAATGGTCCATCTTCAGTATAGACAGTGGACTGACCCAATCAGGATATAGTACGAAAGCGGCCCCGCCCCTCCCTACGCCGTCACCTGTAACTTCTGCTAGTTTCACAGTGTTGAGCGTGAGGAGTGGCAACATGGAGCAACCAAAGAGAAAGAAAGTGGGTGCAGAGAAGTTGCGTGCTAAGAGTAGATGCTGCAAAATGTGCTTAAATCACAGACATGTTCGCTGGAGCAGCTGCTGTGGCCTCCACATCCTCTGAGACAGCAATGATCCAGCATCAGCAGGTTGAAGGTGAAGACAGCAGCAGCGGGCAGCAGAGGAGCAGCCAGGGATGCAGGCTGACTGACAGGGACAGTGGAGTACAGCCGGTAAGCAGGTAACATTAGGATGATACAGGGACTGTGAGGTGATGGAGGGAACGTTAGCTCTGTTACATGTAGAGCTCTCAGGGCCGGCCCGACAAACCCGACCGGACCCGCAGGTTCGGACCAGGTTCACAGGTGGTGAAGAGTTAGTCTTGGGGCAGACCTGACATGTGGCCCGAGGGGGCCAGACAGTTCATGCTGGTGTGTCGGGTTGTGTTGGGTTTGGGCTTAACCCGCTGGCCAGACCCGTTCAGAACTCTAATTACATGAGAATGATGAATAATGGTGATTGATTAGTATCAATATTAATTGCTAAATGAAAGTAAAAGCTTTGCAATTAAAGCATTACTAAAGCAAGAATTTAAAAAGCATAGTAAAGTGTAAAAGTATTATTAGCAATAGGTATGCCCACATTGAATAGTAAGAGTAAAAGTAAGACAGTGTCAAATGCTTTTAAGACATAGTTGCTTTGCATGAGTTCATAAAGCAGTCCTGTTTTTATCCTGATACAAATGCATGTTATAGCTTTTTAAAGGACGGAGCACCTTTTAACCTGAAGAATTAGAATTGAGCTGCTATATCAGGGAAATTCAGAAAACACATTTCAGAGATGATGTCAATAAAAAGGATGAAAGAATTGAACTACACAGAGCAGACATAAGTGGTGGAGTTAATAATAGATGCTAAGCTTCTGAGATTTAGGATGCTGATGATGCATTATGCTTGAAATAAAATATACCAAAGGAGGTAGAACTATGTGTTGAGTAGATGTACTTATTTGCTTTCCACAGTGATTATTTGATAGACTGGTAAAGTCAGCAGGGATGTAACATATTTGTTCATAGGACTGAAAGGGTTTGTGAGCGAAAAATGCCAGGGCTGAATTTTTGTCCCAGTCCAGCCCTGAGTGACGTCCAATATGAATGTAATTTCTCTGCTACTGAGTTGTGTCTTTTCATGGGGTTCAGTGACATCATGGAAAAGAGACAGCAGCAAACAGTCCTCGAAGACCATCAGCTGACTGTCATCACAAGATCATGACTTACTGTCTCATTATCTGGGGAGGGATGTTACAAGGAACCTTCACATCTTTGTTGATTCTGGTGGCCCTTTTTGACAAAAAAATGATGGTGAAACTGGGCGCCGCTTAGCTCAGTTGGTAGCGTGTGCATCCCATGTGCCGAGGCTCTGTAGTGGACCTGGGTTCCGCTCTCGGCCCAGGTCCTTTTGCTGCGTTTCACTCCCTTCTCTTACCCTGTTTCCTGTCACTGTCTTTGAGCTGTACTGTCAATAAAGCCAGAAAGGCCAAAAAATACTTTTAAAAAAATGATGAAATCAAGTAAACTCTGCTGTAGTGTCGTACCACCAGACTACAGAGCAGCATCTTTCCTCAGGCTGTGAGACTGAAATATTCACCTTCAGCACTCTGCCCTTTAAACATTGTTTTTATCACTTGTCCAACCAGAAAAAGCAGAATCCAACCCAGTGTGAGGCATTAAGAATAACTTACTGTATAATCATACAGCAATAGCCAATAGTTCACAAGAAGAGCTAGATGGAGATTAGCTCAATACGTTATAAGAAATTACAGTACTGAAAGGCCAAACCACGTTTGGTCATTAGGAAAGAAGTTTATGATAGTGACACCTTTTCTTCAGAAAGATATCCGTCACAGATGAACATCACTTTCATGAATTGACAAAAAAACGTTTTTCTCATTATCGTGACGTCTTGGTGTCTGGAACTGATTGATGAATTTATTGTCTTACAAAAGCTTTCCACGCTCACATTGTTTTATTGACATTGCTGAACTGTCTACAGTTCATCTCAAGTCAGGTACTGTTCAGGATTGACTTAGTGATGAAAGCACATTGCATTGTATTTATTTGATGTAATTTGGACTCTAAAACATCAAGAGAATAATCAGTTTGAATCTTAGTGAGACTGAAAATTACATTTGTGAAACAATAAAAACAATTAGATTTTTTTTAATCATTACCTCAAAATGAGTTTAAGAATGAGCACAACATAATTCTACCTCATTAACTTGAGATAATTGTACAAATAAGAGATCATTTGTGAGCGACCACAGCTGCTGATAAGAAACATGTATTGGCATGCTTCCCAGAATGCACTACATTTGATTCAACTCTTCCCAAATACCTTGTTGTTGCTGTCTGTGTTTCTGATAGCTAAATATCATCAGGGCATCCTGCAAGCTCCAACCTTCATGTGGGTTGCCTGGCTTGAATGGTTGTCTGTCTGGGGAGAGAACTCAGTGCTGCATTGTACATTTACATTTAGCAGACATGGGCCAAAACCACTTATAGAGATTCATACGAACATTCATACACAGATGGCAGTTTGGGGTTCAGTATCTTGCCCAAGGACACTTCGACGTGCAGAATCGTACCTTCTGTGTATGTTTATCACAAATCAGTGAGAGAAGTGAGAGCGACAGACTGAGGTAATCTTTCTGATGTTGGGCTTGTGTTCTGTTGACACAAACCTGAGGCACTCTCCAAGAAGTGTAGTGGAGAGTCTGTTTCTGACTGTTAATATTGTTCACTGAAGAAAATGATGACCAGTATGAGGGGTGCATGTTATTTTGTCTGTAACGCAGTAATGTAACGCATTGCTGTTGATAACGTCA
This sequence comes from Sparidentex hasta, assembly GCA_030272975.1. Classification (NCBI taxonomy): domain Eukaryota; kingdom Metazoa; phylum Chordata; class Actinopteri; order Spariformes; family Sparidae; genus Sparidentex; species Sparidentex hasta. The sequence goes on along the minus strand of JARJLU010018517.1, from coordinate 41,930 downwards.
GTAATAACGTTACAGTTATGAATCAAAATGACTTGCGCTTCTTTGTGGGAGGACTGAAAACACAAATGAAACGTCCCTCTCTATGCATGCTTAAGGAAACTCGTTTGACCCTATGGTTCGACATGACCCGACCAGAGTATGGATGTGACTCAAGCAAGAGCAGAAGATGAGTGAAACACGAAGAAGACACTTGGAAACTTCATCATTTGAGAGATGGAAATTCGGCCACTACTTTGAACTTGTAGAAAGACAAGAAAAAAAATCTGACTCTGAATTGAAAGATGAGCCCGGGGCAGACACATCTATTCACTAGGGTTGGGGCGACGTGTCGACATCATCGATTGCATCAACGTAGTTTTTAAAAACAACTGTACGTCAATGCGTCATCCGACCAAATATCCAGATATATTAATATCATCTTATTATTATTACTACTAGTGCAGTGCCTGTAGGAAGCATGTATTCCTGTAGAAAAGTGGGAGGTTAAGTAGATTTTTCATGGATGTCCAAATGATGTTGTGTTTGAAGGTGAGACGTCAGGGATATAATGGCTGTTTTTGACAACTTTTGATTATACCATAATATTTCATATTAAAAACTATTTATCTTGCCTTGCTTCATGTCATTATTTTCAGCACAACCTCACATGTGTGACTGTACAGTTATTTTTTCATTTTGACATACTGTATTAACACTATGGACCTGAAGTAGGAGTAGGAAAAAGTGAGATTTTTTACTGTAAAAACCACAAATATGTTTAATGAACCATTTGCATTAGTTATAATGCAAATATAAATTGTTGTTTACTTAAATTTGTGCATAAGTTTTTGAAATTTACAAAGTTATATGTAATTATTTACATTTAAAAGGCGGCAGTGCCTCAGGCTCAGGGCTCCTCAGCTCATTCCTGCCTGTTCTACATTCAGCATCTCCTCCTTGTTTAGACTCACAACACAAACAAACGAATCCACTACACACTAAACACCCTACACTAAACACTATATAACACACTAACTATACACTCCAAACACGCTATATGTCACAAATCTCTCAACTCTCAAAACTCACCACCTCTGTTGCTGTCTGTATCACCACCTACGTCCCTCCCACAACTTCCTGTTACTCAGCAACCAAACTTGCCGCTTGGACACTTTCGTGAACTAAACCCGTTTTTACCGTTTCAGAACAGGACCGAACCGCCAGCAAAATCCTGGTCCAGCTCGCACAGCTGTGGGTATAAATCTGCTTGTGACTGGTGCGCTAGTGACTATGGTGGCTATGGTTGACAATGCTCACGGAATTTGTAAAGCATTTATGAAATAATTTATTAACAGTATCATTGTAGTACAAACAAATGCAACATTGCACACCCATGAACCAAACAGCAGCCATGTTGAAACTCTCAGGTCAGTCTGGTCCTGATCTGCAAAGAGATTTGAGGCACAGACACCCACACACACCCACACACACACACACACACACACACACACACACAGATTCCTTGCTTTTATAGAGATTATTATTAGTAGTAGTAGTAGTATTTATATATAATTACATTTTTTAAATTATTTGTATTAATCTGTGCACTGTGTGTGTGATTTATGTTTTCAGGAATAAGCAGAAACATGTGGAGGACTACTTTCAGAAGAAAAAAACAACTCCTGCACCCCCCAGGAGGCTGCTGTACTGACTGAGAGCATCCAATCTATGTTTTTGAAAGACATGAGGCCGCTTGCTATGGTTGAGGGCGAGGGATTCAAAGAAATGCTGGCATCAGATTGCACTACTGTATTCATTACCTGAATTTTATTTTGGTATTTGGTAATTAAGAGCAATAAAAATGTATTGGAATGAAGAAATTTGAGTTATTTCATTGAGATATATAAATTAGCATATGTAAATTGCTATATAGGTCAAATTATGGGAATATAATCAGGAATTGGATCAAAAAAATTAATCGTTAGATTAATCGATACATCGAAAAAAAATATTTGCTAGATTAATCGATTACAAAAATAATCGTTTTGCCCATCTCTTCCATCCACTGCCAACACAACCTCTAACCTGACCAAGCACCTGCAGCAGCAACATGCTAGCATGAAGCTAGTGGCTGCTAAAGATCGGACTGCAAGTGATGCTGAAGAGAAGATGCTGTCGAGTCTGACAACAACAAAACAGGCAAGGCTTGACTTTAAATTGACATAAAAATTAGTAACACAAGCGGAGATAAATAGACTTGTTGCCGCATATATTGGTGCCTGTTTCCACAGTCTTTTCGAAACATACTGAGCAAAACACACATAATGTGGAGCGGACGCCCACCATCAGACAGGAAAACCTTTATAAGCTACCTGGACTAGTGTTAATTGGCAATTAAGGTATGGTGCATCTCAGGTGATGTCATGGAGTAATCCAAAAGTGATGTAACTAGTAGTGTAACTTATTATTTTATGCAGCGAGTAACAAAGTAAAGCAAGGCATGACTTTTATAAAGAGTAACTAGGAATGTGTAATGGATTACTTTTTTTCAGTAGCTACCCCAACACTGATGATGACTCACATATATATGTGGAGGGGAACATTGTGAGTAAGAGCATTGCAACAGTTCTAGCTTTGGAATAGAGCATGTAGAACCATGTTGATCCTAAAGTCACTCAGCCCAACATCCTTGTGCTGCGCTTTGAGCAAATCATGTTGCCATCTCCAAGAGCTCCATCCGAAGAGCTGCCTCATCAGTAGATGGCACCAGTAGTTTGGCCTCTGCAGTCCACTGGCCATCAGCCGGAACAGAGAACGGCTGTCTCAGGAAGAGGAGGATGTCACATAAGAGTTTACAGGAGATTTCAAATTGTTCCTTGAAATTTTCTGCCAGACTCGACACAAAATCCTTCATCGCTGGATGTTCCCACATGTTGTGCTTTTCACAGTGCTCCCGCAGACGTGGAAAGTGCAACTTTCTTCCATCAATGTCTATCTCCAGAAGGTCAGCTTTGACTGAGAAACTTTACCTGCCTTGTACATGTCAGCAACAGTGCAGTTTTTGCCCTGTAGTTGCAGATTTAGGTGATTTAGATGAGACATGATGTCATACAAAAAAATAACATCTGCCATCACCTTCTTGTCACTGAAAAAGCTCAGCAAATTTTTAATGAATCCCAAATAAATTCTTTAATCAACTTGGCATCAGAAAAGGGCTTCTTAGCTTTAGTCAGGGTCCATGAAAGTTGCAGTGATGCAGCTGTAGCGCTCTCTTGTGTGGATGTTGATCTATTCCTAGTAGAAATGGACTGCTTGTACGACGGTAGTATTTTTGCTATTAAGCATGTGGGTTTTGCATTGGCATGGTCCAGTAAAATAAAACAAAACTCCTCTGTCCAGTCAGCTTTGAACTGACGGTTCTCCTGGTCAACCTTGTGCTTCTTAGTAAAAGCCATGTTGTTCTTGACTCATTATTTATTGTGACTTACTGGTAATATTTCCCTTTGCTGAGGCGGTCGGCTAGCTGGTGACTGACAGAGCTGAGGATGAAGTGCTTGCACGTCTTCCGTGTACATGTGCGATGGGGCAATATGGGTCAAGTGTACGTTGTGGGATGAGGTCAAAATAGAACCAAACACACTTTATTTCACCTTATGGCCATTTATTACATAGTGTCACTGGGTCTGCACGGGCCGGACACTCAATTAACAGACATGCTAAGTGAGGATGGCTGGTCCACGGTGTTCAATCTGAAGCGCAGCACCCCAATGCATTAAGGATGTGTCCAAGTCCATTTTGCCAGTTAAATGGCAGCTGATTTGGCCACAAAGTGTGGTGCACAGTGCACTGAGCTGATATTTAGACTCTGAATTCGTCATGGGTTTGTTTTGGGTGGAACATAAATCAAACCAATCCAAGTGTTGCCTCCCATTCCCTTGAAGAGCCAGGTGGGGCCTGCACATATTTAACAGCAGCACTGGTCTTTACTGAGGGAAAGAGATGTGGCCCTCAGCTGCTGGACCCTCTGCCCTGCTGTTTCACAATCATCTGTCCCATCAACAGCTCTGTTTGACTGCAGATGGAAAACTACACTGATATTAAACAGAGGAGGAGGAGGAGGAGGAGGAGGAGGAGGAGGAGGAGGAGGAGGAGGAGGAGGAGGAGGAGGAGGAGAAGGAGCAGGAGGAGGAGGAGGAGAAGGAGGAGGAGGAGGAGGAGAAGGAGGAGCGCTGCTGCTTCCCTCTGTGTGTGTGTGTGTGTGTGTGTGTGTGTGTGTGTGTGTGTGTGTGTGTGTGTGTGTGTGTGTGTGTGTGTGTGTGTGTGTGTGTGGATCTCAGTCCATGAATCAGACGGGACAGGTCATCATCCTGATCAACAACAGGTGGGATGAGAGGGGAGAAATACGTTTTTTTTACTTTGTGTAGCAATAATAAAGGAAATGTGCCAACTAGGGCTGCAACTAACGATTATTTTGGTGGTCGACTAATCTATTACCTATTATTTTTTCAATTAGTCACGATTATTTTGGCAGCATCTGAGCAGCATGGGTTCAAAACTACCACACTTGGTGTTATTGTCACTTGATATCTAACTTTGAATTTTAACAAATCACTAAATGTAAATGTAATACTATATATTGAAGATAGGAGGTTTCCGCCCAACAGCAACAATATGCTCCAAACCACTACAAAACAGATAGGCTACGGCTATAACTCACTCATAACTAAGACAAATAACTTTTATCAGGTCAACTCGTGAACTGACCCGTCCGGCAGACATGCCACCATAGCTCCAGGGTGCTTAGGTTTCAGGTGCTCATGCACGGCTGTGGTGCTGCCATGAAATAATAGCTGTGCGTTTCGCCGTTTTATTTTCAAAATGTTCCCACACTTTTGACGTTTTTGGTCTCGCTTTCCTGCTCTCCTCAACATGTTCTGCCATCATTCACATTCTTCTTCTGATGCTGCTGCTGCTGCTTCTTCTTCTGCAAAGCCATCTTCTTCTTCTATGCCACACTGTGGTGCACATTCTAGTCGCGGTGCTAAAGTGATTTGCTCCAGCACAAATCTTATAATAATAATAATAATAATAATAATAATAATAATAATAATAAATACAACATCTCGACACAAAGATTTCGCATCAACAAATTTTTATTGTTGACATAGTGGATTACGTGGACTAACTGTTGCAGCCCTTGTGCCATCATCCTGTCAAGAATATTCAGGGTTTCACCACAAACGCGGCTGGAAATTGTCCTGAGGCGTCCTCAAAGAGTTTTTTCTTACAAGTTTATAAAAACTGTGGACAAAAACATTGCTCTGAAGCTGTGTTCTGAGGCTATTCTGTAAGTAGTTTTCTAAATGTAGCCGTTTATCACCAACGCAAATTAACAACTTCTGCCATAGGCACTGCCCACTTCCAGGTTACACCCCGTCCACTCTGAGGACAGATTCCGATACAGGTAATGTAGTACTCACACATTCTTACTGTTGCAGACTTGTCATAAGCACATCCGATCACCTCATTCTGCATGAAATGATTTGACAACCTACCTGCCTGACCCGTGCACTTATTGTGCATGAGGTACGCCTGTGTAAGGTATGATCATGGTGTAGTAGCTGCCTTACAATGCAGTGTTCTGTTGTGCTCCTCACACTCACTCTGACCTCAAGTTATTATTAGAACACGGTATCAGAGAGTGATGTACGTTCATCATGTCTATCATCGACATCAACCTCACACCTGACTTTACACTCACATCTCTGTTCCACCCACAGACACACAGGCACACATGGATCGATAAAAACAAACTTGGTATTTAGCAGCATTGGCATTCCTCTCATTCATTTCCCCTGAAGGCCCCCGTGGCGATGTCTGCCCTGCTTGTGCCCTGGCCGACACAGCTCCCAACCGTCCTTTCGGCATCAAATGTCATGGCCGGAGGACTGGCAGCTAGTGAGCACACAGCACAGCGCTGTTGCCTCTGGACCAAACAGAAAAACAGGACCTTCACTTGTTCTACTTGTGATACAGCAGGGAAATTGCTGACATCCTCCCATTTGCGTACATTATTAATGACTCCAGATCCAAGATGACTACTTTTAAACCTGTTGTAGTTTGTAAAAGAATGCAAGGTAAAGGAGGCATGCTCATCTAGAGGGAAGAGTTTTTCTCCATGCATGTCCTTAAGATATTCTTCAATGATAAGAGGAGTTAAGATAAGAAGACCGATTTCATACAGTACTTCTGTATGAGCTGATATCAATTAAATCAATCAGCACCAAAGACTGTTTGGCAGTATGTCCAGAGGTAAAATTAATGTTTGTTAATGTGGAATTTTCAGCCTGTTTAATAGGCTGTATTAATAACCAGGACCATCACCATCCATCTTAAAGTCCATGTAAAGCGAATTCAGCCATTTTCTTCTAAACCCATTAAATAGGTTGTAAATGTATTTCCTTAAAACATGTAAAGAGCCATTCAACCATTTAGAATTCAATTGTTGAGCGAGGCTCACAAACTGTTTCAAAGTTTCTGTGTTCAGGATTTAATGAGCGGGTCAGAAATCATGGCCGCGTTATGTAATAGCGGCCATCATTAGCATAAGCCCCGCCCTGATGCAGAAGCAGTATAAGTACATTCAGCGCACATTAGAATCTTCTCCCTCTTGAGTCTCGTGCAGCATCTCTTACGATAGTTAGCAGCTAGCTAACCAGTCAGCCTGTCAGCTAACCAGTCATGTGTCCTCCATGTCGCTCGTGCATCTTTCCTGGATGCCACAGTGTGCAGAGTGGCGTCATTAGTTTATTTAAGTTTCCTACGGACTACAACATGAGGAAACGGTGGATTGATTTTGTGAAGAGGAGCTACTGTGGAGCGTTCAAAATCACCTCCAACACCTGTCTCTGCAGTGTCCACTTTACCCCCAATAGTTAAAGCAAATGTCATCGAGTAACGTCTGTATTTCTGAAGAGTCCATTGATGCTGGTGAGTGGGGCTGAACCGACCCTCTCTGTCCCCGGCTTGCATCCTCCCGTCCCACCAACAGCAAGTGACACCAACACGGTCACTGGCATTATGTGCCCGCCTGCAACCCTCTCCGTGCTGCCGACAGCAGGTGCTCTCATCTCTGCCACCAGCATTAGGTGCCCGCCAGAGAGTGTAAGTGTGTGCTCATGTTAGAAATATTGTACATTTGGGCAATTAAATGCATTTTGCTGAAGGTGCAAATCCTGACAGTGATTTTACACCGTGCATCCTGTCATGCCCATGTAGTGTTAGCAAATGTTGGGTGTGGTTCTAACTGACACGCCCCCAGCGTTTCACAGCAGAGAAGTGCTTGTTTTTCCATGATTTTGAGACCTAATTTTATGTCATGTCATGTCATTATCCGTAACCACTTATCCCTTTCCAACTCATAACACAAATTTATTGCTGCTTTACATGGACTTTAAGTGTTTCCTGAAATCTAACATTTGGCTTACATAAAAGAGTTTGGCTATAGTCAGAAAGCACTGTTTAATAATATTATTTTGTAGAAAAATGTCCCCAAATGAAGCTGATGGTGCTGTAAATTCATATCCCAAGAACGTTTTTCCTTGTCATTGTTTTGTGCCATCCACTTTAGTTACAAAAATGTTAGAATGATATCATCATATTTGATTTTATCAATAGGAATTAGGCCCTTTATGCCCAAATTGGATAATTCAATCCTCTCACCTTTTATGTCCAGTGCCAGTAAAGGAGGTTACAGAAGCACATTGCATTCGCTGGATTAAAAAAATGAATAAAAATTAGACATCTTTTCTTGTAATTATGAGAAAAGGTGTCTAATTTTCTTTTTATCCAGTAAAGGCAATGTGTTTCCGTGGGAGGTAGTGTGCCCCTTACATAGTGAAGCAGAAAAAAAAAGTTTGTGTCTGCAATTTACCATCACAGGGGGGAAACAAAGCATATCATTTTTCAAACTGTAACCACTGTAAGTGCAAATATTTCCCCACAAAAGTTAGAGTTGCCTAACCTCAAAGACTGCCCCCTCATGAGGAACAATAGCATCAGTAATTTCAGCAAGGGCCCCAAGTGCCTCTAGAGCATTTCCTGTAAAACAGCAGCGAGAGCCAACCTAAACTGTAGAGTTGTGGCTCATACAGATAAACATCCAGATGAAACTCACTGTAAGGCTCTGTGAAGCAGAGGGCACCTGACCATTCATCACTACAAGGAACACTGCTCACACTGTTTTCACACTGACATGTTATTGTTTTCATACAAATCTGAAATATAGGTGCTCTATGGGAGTTAACATTAAGTTCCAAGAGAAGTCCCAACAAAATTCACTGTTCAACAGATAGGAGACCTCAATCAGCTCACAATCCACAGACTGAAGTGTGCAGCTGCACCACTTATTTACCATGATTTAGGAATGAAAGCCTTTGTTTGCTTTCCATAATTAAACATCGTGACTCAGAAGTAAGGAGCAGCAGTAGAAACATTTTCTTCTTCTGCTCTTTCAGCAAATGAAGTATCACTGTGATCTGATGATAAATATGAGCCAGCTGAGGATCAGGTTTACTATTCAGACTAAATTAAAGAGCTTTATACCAATATGTCCTGCAGAGTGAGTCATACTGATTATCACACAGACAAGTACACACACATGCACAGCAGCATGAACACATCCACACTTACATACACAAACACACACACACACAGTTCACATGTGCTGCCGTCTCTCTGGGTGACCAGCTGGCAGCAGTTATCTCTCCCCAGAGCTGTGGTGTTAATCACATATGGATCTCTGCGTCTCTCTCTCTCTCTCTCTCTCTCTCTCTCTCTCTCTCTCTCTCTCTCTCTCTCTCACACACACACACACACACACACACACACACAACAAACTGCCATATTTTACTTTGAAAGAGGCACCTCAGACCTCAAACAGTAAGCTGTAAGGTTGGTCACCAGTCTACTTCACACACACACACACACACACACACACAGACACACACAAAAACAAATACACACCACATGGCTGTAGGATTATAGTGGACTCCTGCTGGGGAGCTGAGCTGTCTTGCCTGACAGGCACATTTGCATCCTCTGTGTTTGAGCGTGTGTGTGTGTGTGTGTGTGTGTGTGTGTGTGTGTGTGTGTGTGTGTGTGTGTGTGTGTGTGTGTGTGTGTGTGTGTGTGTGTGTGAGGGTGACAGAAAGAAACATGTCCAGATAGAGTCTGGATTTTAATTAAACTTCTTGGTGATCCTCTCAAGTACACCATCATGTGCGATGTTTTGACCCTTGAGCTGTGACGCTGCAACATCCTCAATTTAATGAGATCCAAAAGAAAGAATCACGTTAAGTTGCTAATTGCTAGCAGGTTTTGCAGTCCAGCACCAGACACCAAAAAGTTGGACATCAGAGTGTCTTGAATGTAGTGGGAGAGCTTTCATGAAGAAAGAAGAAAATAGTCAGCAGTAACGTGAACCATTTGCATGGATATTATATGGTTCAACAAATAAACCATACCTCTATAACACACATATCTAAGATGCCATTCTTCTGTCAAAGAGTGACTTGAGGATCTCTTCGGTCCCTCCATCTGTTCCGGTTTGCTCTCCTTGGTGATAAGGAAAAAAGGAAAAAGGAGTTAGTTGCATCATAGCTCTATATTTAATTATTAAAATGAATTTTAAGCCTTCAAGGCTGATACCAAGCTCAGTCATGCATTTAAACCAAACTAGCTTCTTACAGTGTAAGCCTGGGCCTGGCTAACAAGTAATGATATTATTTCCCTCAAACGGCTTGTATATGACTTACATTCCTTGATGGACAAATGTGCCAAAAGCACCATGTTGTCTTAAGGAACTTGCCCATGAAAATGCCTGTTGTGGGAATCATGTACACAACAAAACATATACAGGGTCCAGGTTAAAAACTCCAGAACATCCCTTTAAATCATGTGGCTATTGTATATAAAATTACAGCTTTTTGTGAAAAAACTCGACCCGTTTGTTACAGTCACACCAATTCACCTCAACTTCGAACTCAGGGAAACACAACAAAGGAACTTAAGACTAAAACAGCTGCAATTTTGGTAGATTTCTGTTTAATTCGTTTAATCAGAAGGCTGACACCTTATATTAACTTCAGATAAACTCTTGAGAATGTATTTCTTTTGCAAATTAAGGACTGTTAATGTTGTACCCCATCACATACATTTAAAGAGCAGCAGCAAGGGACTGATTAAACAGGAGGAATCATCACAGCAAAGCCTGTTTCACTGTAGATATAGACGCCTAAATAATGTTTGAAAATGGATTTTAAAAACTGTTTACCTGCACATTAATCATGCTTCAGCTGCCAAAGCATGTTTTGAAATATGTTGATATGTTGTGTTTTTGACCAAATGTAAGGTAAAACGTATCGGCATTTGCCACATTAAGAGTTATGTTCAAGATGAGTTTTATTTCATGATATAGCTTATAAACAAGAACCTGGGCATGTTTCCAGTAAAATGTATTATGTATTGCAATTGAGTTGTACGTGACCCATGATCACCAGGAGGGTTGTAAAGCTAGTCATTGGAGTCAATTTAAAGTGATGATCAAACTCTAAACTGTGTGTTTGTATCATCCACCAAGTGTCTGTGGTAAAACCATTTAAACCTTTTGCTTTTGCCAAATTTACATCTTAACTGGAGACTGCATTACACACCTCGCCTGGCCTTTGCCTTAGCCACAAATATCCACAAGATTTTTTATGTCATTTAGTTGATATGCAAATTGAATTCATAGTGTTGCAGCCAGATGTGTCACACTGTCCCTCTAAAGATGAATTCAACAGTGCCTGAGTGCATTTACACCTGCAGAACATTATTTCATGTGATGGTGTTCTCTTACAATCTGAAGACACATAAACATAACTGGTGGATTTTGGAGTTTTTGTGAGTCATAAAACTGACCTTACTTTGAAAACTACTTGAAAGCTGAAAGAGGAAGTGAGTTAGAGGTCATTGGAAAAGCTTTAAAAGGTTATTATTCCTATTACAGCCCAGAGCACACAAGCCCTGTAATAATCAGAGATAACGCTGTGTTGCAGTGAACTGAATTACCTTTTGAAAATGGCATTACCTGACCACCTCCAGCAAAATGAATCCCACCCAGTCAGGGTGTACGGCTTTGATTCATTTACACTTGATATCACTCATGCCCATTACCCACTTACAGCTTCAAATTGCTTTCAACTTCAGTTTGGTCTCTCTGTGAAAATCAATCAGGCATGCAACACTTCTCAGTTAATTTCCACCTGAAGCTCCTGCCTTCAAAGGAATGAAGTTCTTTATTAAAGATTTGGAACTGCTGCTTAATTTTTCAGCATGTTTAAAGCCACCATATGCAGTATTTGTATGTGATTTTGGCATCTTCTTAATATACGCTTTGCTTTAAGCCCAGTCATGTCATGGCAAACAATACCAACAGCTTGATTTCAAAACCATTGGGACACGGTGAAACATGATTAAAAACCAACTGCAATCATTTGCACATGAACTCTGTTTACCAACAACATTTTTAGTGTTCCTGAGCCCATCTAGTGACATCCTTCATACCATCGCATGAAGGAATTGGATACTGTAAACCACTGTGCTTTGCGTTTTATTACTGGTTGCAGCTATCATGTACATCACTGTTCCTTATATGCCGTCGCATATTGTCCATCTTTATATGTCTGTAGACTCTCTCACTGGCTGATTGTTATTTATACATCTATTCTTGGACTTCTGCACACATATTTGTGTTTCCACGTGTAGAAACTTCAGCCGATATGGCCTACGTTCTCAGGACTTCATACAGATGCAGGTCCCAAGAGTCAAACCTGAACTGGGCAAAAAGGATTTCAAATTTTCTGCCCCGTCTACTTGGAACGATGTACAAAAGGACTTGAGATTGACACATGTCGTAGCTCTGGGGGAGAATTATAAAAGACAGAGAATTAAGCTCAATTGGATCTTGTCATTGCACTGTGTAATCATGTATTCCCACTCTTATTTTCCTGTAGTGTGTGTCATCGTATTTTATTTGTGTCTCGTATGTTTGGTGTAACCGTTTTTCACCTGGTTAGATAAAGGATATTGATATTGATTGGATGTTAGTCAAAATGTTAAACCTTGCCTCATCCCTGCTTGTAAGTGACTGAGCCTTTCGAGATGCCCCTTTCACACCCACTCAGGACACTAAAACCTGTTACCAATTAACCTCTATACGTGTGGAATGTTCCAAACCAGTGTTTTTAGAGCATTACACAACTTTCACAGTCTGTTGTTGCCCCTGTTTCAACATGATTGTGCAATCAAACTTAAGGATGAGCAAATTTTTACAGAAATCAATGAAGATATGAGCAAGCATAGGAGCATGGGTGAGGAGAAATCTGGAGACATCTGGACTGATACATTATGCACTTACATGCTCCTCCAATGCCAGGCAATACTTAAATTCAATTTAAGGTGCTGCCTGTATTACTCCAAAAATAAACTCCACACCATGTTTCCCTAAGAAAGCATTTCAGTGCAATAAATGCAACTCTGCAGAGGGGACTGTGTTACATAGCTTGGTCTGCTGTTCAAAGCTGACCAAATGTTAGAGGACATTTTCAGCATCTTTTCCATAGTCTTTGGTCTGACTCTGTATCCTGACCCTGGGCTCAACATTTTAGGCACATCAGAGACACTGAACCTACTACAGAAGCCTCAGACAGAAAGACGGTGTTTGTACAACACTCTTAGAAATAAGGGTTAAAATAGGGCTCTTCCCAAAGAGCTGAGGTTCTACCCAGAACCATTTGCTCAAGAAGAACCATATTTTTAAGATAAGATTCTTTGTAAGAATAAAGGTTCCATTAAGAGCCCTTTATGGCAGAAGGGTTGTTGAAAGCATGGGCGTTACAAGATCCTCTCCCTCAAATATTCAAATGTTTACCCATGTTTCAAATGGCATTTTTAAATGTAGATGTATCTGTAATCCCCTTAATCAGTTCATTTTACTCGTGTTCTGCCGGTGTTGATATCGTTTCCATCTTTTAATGCCGTACAATAGTTAATTGTGTACCTGTTTTGAACGGATGCTATGTAAATTGGTTAGTCACTCTAAGGTGAGGTACACTGTGTGTAAGTACTATAGGCTGTGGAGATCAAGATGATAGAGACAAGGGTTGAGCTGAGGAGCATTTGTCTGTTTTGCCAACAAAGGCACAGTCTGTCTTAAAGATCTGATTTGATATCTCAACTATAACCAAGCTGTGAGCTGATCGCGTCAGTGTTCATGTTTCCACCAGCTGTGCCACGGTACGTCCCAGCAGTCAGTTTTTTAAGGACACGGACTGCAGTTGTGTCAAGCTAACCCGAGCAGATTGTGCCAGAAATACAAACATCTTGTCCAGAGAAGACTGATGGTTTGAAAGAGGAGAAAAAGAATCATCTATGTCAATCAAGAACAGCCATCTTTGACCAGAGCAGGTATGAGATATTACTCATCACCCACCTACAATGCTGTACAGAGTTCTCTCCCCAGACAGCATAACTACCATTCATACCTGGGCTCTTGGATGAGAGGTGAAACGTGTTCAAGAAACTGAAACAAGTCCAGCTGACTACATTACAGCACCTTGATTTATCATGAGCTGGATGACTGAGAACCTTCAAGACAGAAGAAGGTAGTGACAGCACTGAGCTGCAAAGAGGAAGATAATGTGCTGCTGAGATGTGAATCTAGGCTGTGATCAGAAAAGTGAGTGAGATGAGTATATCCATGCAAACACACTCATATACACCTTGTATTCTGTGTCGGGGTATTGTAAAATGAAATCTCACACGCACGTCAATCATCCCTCTCTGTATACAGTATGGAGCCAGTGAGGACCTGTGAGCTGCAGGGCAGGTACTGTCAGGTTGTGGGCAGCCAAAACTAAGGAAAATGGAGGTCAAACTGTCAGCGTAAGAAGGAGAAAAATGAGAGAGACACAGCCAGTGTCATGGAGGACAGACAGGAGGACACACTGGGGTGAGAGGAGGAGGTGGATGAGGGGTAGATGTTGTTGTAAGTGTGTAATGAGACAGAGGAAACGAATACAGTCAAAAATAGGAAATTCAGAAGGGAAATGTAGAGTACAGTAACCTATGTGGGGGAACAAACATAAAACCTTTTATATCTGATCAAAGTATTTAATCATTACATCTGCCCTGGCCACTTTGTACCAGTTACCCATTTCTTTTTCTTTTAAATGTAATATTTCCAGTTAGTTACCAACAAATCCCAGTAACATTCTATGAATCATAAACTTTACATTAATACTGTCACATCGCGGTGAGGTTGTCTTGTCTTGGGATCTGTCTTGTGAATTTCATGTTTTATTTTGAAAGTAACTCGTTTCAGGTCACTTGCCCTTCCTCTTGTGTCCCTGGTCTGACATCATCCCTGATCCTTGATTGTTTTCACCTGTGTTCCCCTCCCCCATGTGTATAAAGTCTTTGTCTTCCCCTGTCTGCGGCGTCAAAGTATTTTGTTGTCCTGTCGTATACTGAAGCCCTGTTCCACAGTGTTGAAACTTTGCCTTGATAAGTATTGTCTTGTTTTGTTTATCTGCTTTTGACATCTTTAGAAGAGTTATTTTGATTTCATTAATTTTCTGGTTAGGATTTTGATTTTCAGTTTAGTGTTTTTTCATAGCCTTTCTTTTCCTCCTTCTGGAGCGATTTTTGTTGTAACCTTTTTATCAGAGAAAGTGTAAATAATTTTCATAGCCGTTGTGCTTCCTCTTCAGAGTGTTTTGTGTTTGTAATTTTTATATATAGTCAAGAAATCAGTACAGAGTAGGTTTTCCTCCTTCAAGAGCGTCTTTTGTTATTCCGTGTTTTATGTTGTTTGTCTTGTTTGTCCATCAAAGTTTCATAGCATTTGGTTATCATTCATTCTGAAGAGTTGCAAAACAGATTAATAAAACCTGACATTACTGCATCTGAGTCCTCTCTTTTGTCCAAGTCTGACAAATACATATATTTTCACATTAATACATATATTTTAATCTCCACAATGTCAACTGGCTGCAGGGGCCGTGTGTCTAATATTTGTCTGGAATATACTCACATACACTCATATGCGAAAAGGAAGTTTCTCTAATGGAAAACACTGGGCGTTTTTCGGTGCCTGGTATCTATAAATGAGTACAGTGTAATTTGACCCTAGATTTGTTGATCTTAAATTCTGATGATTTTTAGAGTTTGATGTTGGATTAGGCTTCGGTGAATCAAAGGGGACTGTTGGGCCTTGACAGAGGTATGCAAGGGTCATTCTAGTTTTAATTTTGACTGTACTATACAGTCACACATACTCAACAGTCAATATGTAGAATAGGGGGAAAACTGAGAGAAAACAACCTAATATTTGCCACTATAAACATACGTGCCAGTACAGGGGAAATGTTTCAGAAAGTAGCTCCTGTCCACTGGCCAGTTGCCCAGTACAGTGGCTACTCAACTGGAACAATTAGCTTCCAGTGGTCTGTGGCTTTCTGTCGGTTGTGTTATTTACCAAGCTGCTGTCTTTGAAGAAGAAAACTTGCTGAGATGGTTGCAAATGAGCAAATGAAAGAAAACTGTTGGGGAAATTACCAGGGAAATTATTTAAATGAGGATGTTGATGAAGGATCTCAGTCAACCAAGTGATGGTAAATCCAAGTACTGTGTCTTAGGCAACTGGTAGTGTTTCAGTTTGTTGAAGATGTCTCATTTACATTTAGGGCTAAATGAGCGGGCTGCCCATCAGTGAGCAGTCATTCACATGTATGAATGCCCACTACAGTGGTAGGCGTAGGCCACTTACGTAGGTTACATGGCTTGGCATTGAGACGGCAGAAAAAATAAATAAAAAGCAACGTCAATTCAACTTGTTGATTTGGTTTGCTTCCTAATTTATTAGATTTTCCTTTCCTCATTTGCAAGAAAAAAATGTATTGCAAATGAGCCACTCCGTCATACACAGCATGTTTTGAAATATTGATGAATCAGTAGCTGATCATTATTTTTCACCATGTTTAGCATTACACTTGCACCCAGTTTTTCCACCCAAAGTCAGCCTTCATGAAGCTCTGGGTGGGAGGAATTGATCATGTCATCCAACGGGTCTAAAACTAATGAGCAGGGAAAATGGAGGGCATGGAGAATGAGTAGGAGGGAATGACTTGAAGGCAATCAGTTGTGCAGCATTCCAGCACTGCTACCAAACTGTAGGACAGCAGGGCAGGACTTGTGGCATCGATGATCAATGTGTGTGTTATATCTGGAAGTATTTGTAAATTGTGATTTTGTCGTTCTGTTCAGTACATGTGACATCTACTGCATGTCTGTCTGTCCTGTGGCACTTCCTGAGGTTTGTCTCAACATGTCAAATTCTTCCTCACTCTGATTGAGGGTCTACGGGCATAGGATGTCATTCACTGTACAGATTATGAAGCCAACAGACAATGTGATTGTGATTTTGGGCTCTATAAATAAAATTGATTCGATGTTTTTAGTCAGGTGCCACTGTAACCCCCCGATCATTCAACCTTAGACTGTAACGGGTCGGGTTTGGACCCAATTGCAGGTCTTAAAAATATTATTATGATTGTTAATTAAACATTTTAAGATTTTTGACGGGTCCAACATTATTGTTTTGTTTATCTCTGTGTAAAAATTCTGACAGTTGATTGAAGCCTCTAACAAGGTCAGTCAGCCAATAGTATAATGCCATTGGAATCACATGGTAGGTAAACAAAAAAAAAAAAACTGGGTGAGTTACAGGATGCACCCAGCATACCTTACTGCTAAACAATAGCTAGCTAATGTTAGCAGCGCTGACATTAGGTGGTGTAGCGACAGTAGCATTAGCTAGCATTAGTGATGTTAACATTAGCTACCATTATTGACAGCAGTGCTAGCATTAGCAATGTTAGCTATGACAGCTACCACTTGAGGGGGCAGATGTTCGAACAGCAGCAGTGTTGTGATGTGAATGCAGTTAAAGGAGGGTAGATGGAACTTCGCCTGTAGTGGCTGAATGTTATCAGTAACATTTATAAGGAACGTTATGAACGTGATGTGACTTCACTACATTAGTAATTGAAAATAAGTCCCTGTTGACTTGTGGTTTCAGGCTGGACACAAATGGTGGTCTCCTGGGCTGACGGCCTGCCACTGTCTTACCAAACCATCAGCCCTGTCCTCCTCTCCCTCTGTTCACCCTGTTTGACCTGTGTCATGAATCACACGTATGATGTTTGTCAATTTCAATGTAATTCTCAATTTCAAAGTCAATGAGGTGTCAGTTTGTCATCAAACTAATTAAATATCACTCTGTGAAAATATGTCATTATAAAGACTACACAGCCAACAGTCATGTTAATGTTGGTGTCTCGTTGAACGCTCACCAAAACCTGCAACTTATATCGCTCCTGTATATCTGACCAACTCTCCTTTCACATAACTGCAGTTGTCAATATGAGCAGATTTATTGTGATCATACCTTTTCTGTGCTTCATCTGAGCGGTTAAACAAACAACTGGATAGATTCAGAGTGCTTTGCTGTCCACACAATACCAACAATGTAAAAAGAAGTTTATACAACAAAAATATACAAAAGAAAGCAATTTGAAAAGGCAGCATATGAAAAATATATAAATAAATAAAAACATTTATGACAAATTTGTGACTTTGTTTTTACCTGAAAAAATATCTCTCTATTTCACAAACATTCACGGTGTAATTCAAACTGGATCAAACAAGTTTTTGTCTCTCTCCATTGACTACTGTGCAAGTTTTTTTCTGAAATAAGCTCCCAGGAGGTCGAGTGGAAAGGGCTCTCTATGCTACGCCACCTCACTTCCTCTGTTGCTGTTGCTGTTATAATTACTACGGCCACTGGAGGTCACAGCTCAACAAGAAGTGTAAGTATGGGTCACAATACACTGCTTTACCAGTCGCTTAGGGCTGTTTTTTTCTGATGAGGACAGGATGACAAGGTTGGAAATGAAGTAACACCTATTTTCCGTCCAGTTATGTAGCATTCATAGGCAGCAAATAAACATTTAATAAATAGTTTATAACACACTATAATGCGATTGTAAGCAGATCTATTAAGTATTTATGTGTTTGTCTCCAACTATAACTCCCCTTGTGGGCACCCATATGTGGAGACTGACAATACAATAAAAGGCAGTTGTTCCATG
The DNA here is from genome assembly GCA_030272975.1 of Sparidentex hasta. Classification (NCBI taxonomy): domain Eukaryota; kingdom Metazoa; phylum Chordata; class Actinopteri; order Spariformes; family Sparidae; genus Sparidentex; species Sparidentex hasta. The sequence continues at coordinate 23,700 of JARJLU010018517.1, read as the reverse complement.
AGGGAGTGTGAGGAGCGGGACTGTGAGCGGGACGACTGGCCAGGGGGTGGAGGTGCAACGTTCACAGTGATTTGGCCAGGACTTAACGGTGGGAGCAGGTCCTCCTCCTCCTGGAAGACCATTTGAACTCTGGGTGTGTGTTTGTTTGGGGGGGTTGGCGGGGTGTGTCTGCATGTGTGGTTTGTCTATGTGAGCTATTCCTGACCTCGGGGATAGACTTAACAACGTGTGTGTGCTTTGTCTAGCCTCATTAGAAGGCGTGTGTGTCTGTTGTGGGAATGGGGAGGGGGTGGCAGGGGGATTTCCAGCCAGTTGAGCTTTAAGTGTGGCCTCCCGTGAAATGCTGTGATTGGACGGGAACAGAAACACTGACGGTACAGACTGTGCTCCGCCAGTCGATCAATGTTTGAACACTCAGCTCCAAAATAAGCCCCCTGTCATCTGAGACAGGCAAGGTCTCCTAAAGTAGCCCCTCATTACTGAACATTAGTGCTGTCTTTAGCTCTCATAAGAGCTTTGCTGTAGAAAAGTGGGATTTTAGGATTAAGCCACCAGCGCTTTTGAAGGATATTGCTGATTAGTAAAGCACTTTTCAGCAGTCAATCAGGCAGCTCTGTCACTGACTAAAGATATGCTTCATTTGGACAAAATGCACATGATATTGTTGAATTGCACAAGAACATTGCTGCACATGCTTCACTAAAAGAAAGAACAATAATCCTGTGATCACTAAAACACAGGCCTGTACTGGAATATACAGACCAGAGGCAAATTAAGAAAAAACAACTGAAATGATGAGTGTAGAAACATAAATGAATTTGGACGCTTCAATAAGATTTTTGTTTGTTCTTTGACAAGTTGAAAAAAGCTGAAAAAAGGAGCAGGGCTCATAGATTTTGGATTAAGATGGCAAGAGGAAAAGATCCAAGTGACAGTGAGAGAAGGTTTAATGGGCAGCCACAGGTCACAAGGGCTCACTCAGTCGTGTGATCACTGTTTTTTTTTACATAACTTTACACCTATGAACAGGTTTGGACTGATGTGGATCGGATCTGATGCATTGCTGCAAGGATCAGGATTATTCTGCTGGTTGCCCACACTCGTAAACCTCCACACTAGGAGGACACTTCTTTTGTTCATAGTCAATTGCCTTAACAATCGACTGTCTATAAATGATGATAATGAATGAAATCTATTGGACATTTTTCCACTTGAAAAATATTTAAATCACTGAATTATTCCCTCTTTATTCAAAATATGATGATATAAGTTACTGTAGAAGTTTATCCAACTGATATTGAGGCTACAAAGTTGCTAAAATGTAATAATGTCAGTTTGTGCTGAATGTCTTTTTGTATTTTTTAAATTACAAATAACTTGTATTTTGATTCAATACATTTTCTTACATCAGTATTGATATGTCATTCAAGAAAGTTCATAAGCAGGAATTCGTAACACTTTTTGATGGATTGGTTCCCATCGATGCACAATACAGTACAATTAATCAATTAATGATGAATCGTTGATGTGGGCAGAGCTTTGTGCTCATGTTGTCCCACCCTGAGCAGGAGACGGCATGACGCAGGTGTTCAGTGTCTGTTGAACCTTGTTCTGTTGGGTTGTGCAGAGAGTGGAGGCTGAGAATCACTCCAGGGGAGTAAGTGATGAGTGAGGAGGACAGGCAGGCTGGGCAGCTAACCCACTGAGCTAAGAAATAAGTATATCTATAAAGATTGACTGTTACTCAAAAAAATTAAGTTTAAAGAATTTGATGCAACATATTAATTAAATAATCAAATAAACCTAGTCTGAGTTGCAGCACTGACATGGTCTGAAGCCTTCCTGAAGTGACAAGCTAATGTTAGGCTTCAGATTTTTCAAAGTTTGCAAACAGCTCTACTGTTTTTCCTTCATTCATCTGCTTGTAAAGACACCTTACTGCCAGAAGTGATGACAGCATGTCGTATATGTGTGGATCGTACGTTCTGACTGGCGTTTGTTTGTCTGCTCCGTTGATTTGCCCATGTCCATTTTGAAGCATTCCAAGGCATTCAGAGCCTTCGTAAATGTGTGGTGATCATGACTGATGAATGTAGATCAAGTGCAAACCAACATGGAAGCAAAGTAGTGCTATCTACCACAATCATCAAAACACCACGTTTTTCTGTTATCACCATTGCTTTTAATTGTGCACACAGACTTGTTGATGTAAAATCTTCTATACATGCTGTCACAAAACTTGTGGGTTTTGATTAAATGCAATTTGAGATTCCAGAACAGAAAAATATCCAGAGCAAGAAGAAATATTCAAAAGATTGCTCACACATATTGTGTGAAAAGTTGAGTAAAATAATACAAAACTTTGATGGTAAAAGAAAGAAAGAAAGAAAGAAAGAAAGAAAGAAAGAAAGAAAGAAAGAAAGAAAGAAAGAAAGAAAGAAAGAAGAGGAATCTGGTCTTTATTTCAAGACAAGTTAGGAACACAATTGCAGGAATATCACTGTATTCAATCTTTACATTCTGTTCTTAATGATAGTTTCTATTAGAAGACAAGATTCACCCAGAAAACCTGAACCTGATTGCACAACAGTTGTGTTGTCATGGTGGAGGGAAAACACAGGCAGGCTTGAATTGAATAAATAAGGTTTGAGCTGCTCAGTGTTTGTATTCTGTCAAAGAAAAGTGAAATGTCTACACAAATTTCAACTATGCAATTCCTACTGATTACTTTATTATCAAGTGGTTTGTCATGGTCCACTTACTGTATACATAACACACGTGTATACTGTATATGGCAATAAAAGAGGATAATAAGAGGACTCTTAATTTGTAATTGGATGCAAATGTGTATCTTTCAGATCCATTTGTGCAGATCCTGGTTAGCATGTTCCATGTTGTATTGTGTTTAATACACTTGCTCTCAACACCCAGAAGTCTTGGACTTGTCTTCTTCTTGAAGCACTCTGGTCTTGGTCTCAGTTTAGGTGGTCTTGACAACAGTGCTGGTGTGTGGAGGCAAAAATAGTGGTCAGATGGGTTGAGGAATCTATTTAATTGTGATATTACAAATGTCTTTTTACATGTACTTCGTCCATAAAGGTTCTCTCATTCAAAAGGAGGTCTGCCATTCATCTGTCAGTCTGTGTAACAATGAAGCCATTTATCAGACATTTGACAGAGTGATTTTCGAGCGAGTTGTGTGGGAATGTCTTTGGAAGGCACACGCGTCCCTCCAGCACAGCCCCACTGATGTGGAGAATCTAAAACAAGGAGTGTTGAAGCAGTTTAGGAGGCGCATGGTGGAACTGCTGCGTAAAACACTGTTGTTCTTTATCTGGGCAAAAGAAAAACTATCAAGCAGAGGATTTAAAGCCACATGAAAATTCATTTATCATATTTTTTTTCTATGTTTTGGACTTCTATGGCATTTGCCTTTTATTCATAATAAATGAAAAAAGGCAACAGAGGACTTGTCTCATCGAAGTATGGGATCTGTATGTACAGTTCATATATTATGTAAGAAACATGCACTGTATACCATATTCATAACATGCATGCATGCATGAACAAACACCACAAACAGTCATCGCAAGTGTACATGTACACACACACACACACACCAACGAGTTGGAATGTCGTGTGAAACCTAAATAAAACAGAATGTGATCACTTGCTAACCTGTTTTGATATACACTTAACTGAAAACAGCAGAGAGACTGTACATTTTGCCTCAACAACTTGGACTGAGGAACATTCCACAGGTAACAGGTTCACTGGTCACAGGTGATAGCATCATGACTGGGTATGAAGGAGCATCCTCAGAAGGCTCAGTCACTCACAGGCGAGGATGGGATGAGGTTCAGCAGTGTGTCATTCACGTTTGAATTGATTTGTTGCAATGTAACTATCCATTAACTGACTGGCTGGCTGGCTGAGTGATCATAAACTCACACTGCAAGACTCACACAGTGAACTTTACATGGGGTCGGTTTAGTCACACGCTGATGAGGATGTCTGCCAAAAAAAAAAAAAAAAAAAAAAAAATCCCACCGCCTCCCGTCACTTGGCAGAAAATCATTGCTTGTGTCTTTATCCTCTGGGCGCGCTCCCATCTCTTGTATGCGCGCGCGCGGAATCCCTCGCGCGCTTGGCACGGACCCGCGCTCTCCAGCCCTGTGTGTAGTAACCCAGAGCAGTACTGCTCTCAGCTAGACATGGCGGCGGATCCTAAGCCGGACTGGCTCTCCTGCCTTCCCTCTTCTTGGAGTTATGGCGTGACTCGGGATGGACGCATATTCTTCATCAAGTAAATATCACGCGGACACATGGATTTATGGACACGCACTGCTTGTTTCTCCGACGCATTGTTCCTGTTTGTCTTTTTCGGGTTCTCTGTTCACCTTCTCCCCGTTTTTTTTCCCCCACCAACAGCGAAGAAGCAAAGAGTACGACCTGGTTGCATCCTGTTACTGGAGAAGCCGTAATCACGGGGCACAGGAAAACTCCAGGTAAACAGTCTGAGAATGGGGCTTTTCTTTAATCACTGCGAAAACACGCACACACATGCGCGCACGCCGCGCGAGGGAAAGGTTATCCGCGCGTCACGGCGGAGAAAAAGGGGGCGACAAGTTGCGGAGAGAGCGGTGGAAGACGATGAGGGGAGATTTCTTCTCTCTGCAGCAAAGCAACAGCCTCCTCTGCTCCGCTCCCCTCTCTGCTCTCCTCTGGCGGACCATTACGCACGCCGCCCTCCCCCTCCTCACACACGCCTCCCCCTGCCCTCTCCACCTGGACACTTTGCGACACACTTTTTAAAAGTTCCGTCACGTAGGCGTTAACCGATTTCGGAGCCGATTCCCTGCAGTGACATTTGACACATTTCCCGCTGACAGGCTTTTTTGCTGCAGAAAGCCAGTATTTCCAAGCACGTACGGGCACCGAGGCTGCATGAAGAACAATGCAGCGCCTCTGGTGCGGCAGTGCAAAGCCGATATATTCCAAAATCAAACACATCTGCCCGCGATGGGAGAGGAGTGACGGGTGGAAAGGCGTCGCTGCATGCAGATCAACAGTGTATTCAAACAGCTAGAGGCCAACCGCTGCACGCACACGGTGATCCAGTGATCAGTAAATCTTGTCGGGTAATGGGGAGGGGGCGCGGAATTGCATCAAAAAGCACAAGCCAAATGAGCTATTTGTGGTCCAGACACTGCATTGCTGTGCAGGTGTGTGTGTGTGTGTGTGTGTGTGTGTGTGTGTATGAGCGAGAGAAAGAAAGAGATCAGCCTCATATCTCTCTGCACAGCTGCTAATGTTTCAGTGATCTGTCTGTCCTCTTCCCCTCCCCTGTCCTTCCAGATTTACCAACAGGATGGGAGGAAGGATACACATTCGAGGGAGCTCGCTGCTTCATCAAGTGAGTTGGACATGTGTGGTGAGAGAGAGAGAGAGAGAGAGAGAGCAAGAGGGACCTGGAGCTGCAGGGAGGGAGACAGAGAGACAGTGTGAGCAGTCTCAGGCGGTGAGGGGCTGCTTAGATTGGTCGGCGGGCACAGAGATTTCCCTCAGCTCTCATCAACAGCCACCTCTCTGCCTCTCTGCCCTGCCGGAGGAATTCACAAATATCTCTGTCTCACTGCCCTGTAACACACAAACACACGCTCACACACGCTCACACACATGCAGTCAGATCGATGCTCTTTTGCTGCTGTTGAGGCTCTGCTCCTTCATCAGTTGGTGCTCTCACACTTCACCTGTCTCTTTCTCTTTCTCCTCACACACACACACACACACACGGAGGGATTTTCTCAGGAACAAGTCTGCTGTCTTGATGCAAGTTTGACGAGCCAGTGTGACTCAGAGGCTGCTCTGCTGCGCCGAACAGGCTTTACTTGTTGCCGTGCTGCGTGTGTGAACATGTGTGTGTGTGTGCGTGCTCAACCTCTACAGGGTTGTTAGTGTCTCAGGTCCTTGTGCACATTGGCAAACATGTATATTTTGTGGACCTGTTGGACGACAAAATGGCCCTGTAGCTTCTCACACACCCATAGCTGACATTAACATGCATACACACCCACTCACTCACTCTCTCTCACACACACACACACACACACACACTTGTTCCCTGTCTGTCTACGGTTGTGAGCAGGCACTTTCATGTGCTCTACCTACTTTGCCACCTAGTTTTCCTGCTGTTGCTCGTGCTGTCTGTGGCCATTTTGAGAGCAGCAGCTGACACATACGGTGAGCTAATATAGCCGCTCTATAAATAGCCCACAACCGCTGCTCATCGGTATGTATGAATGCATGCAGAATGTGCACACACGCACCCCGTGTGTGCACATGTAGGCATGTAAATATATCATCGCGTTCACGCATTTTAAGTGCTCGCATGCAAACACAGACGGTCAGGTGAGTGACAGTCAGATGTGACAAGTGGACAGCTGTGAATTCAGGTGTGAACACAGCCAGAACACACTGAATGTGGTGGGGACCAGAGCAGGACACATTCAGAGATGGTGCACAGAGGCATGAGATTGTGTACAGCAGTGGGAGTTGACAAGTCACAAATTAGATTAGTATAACAAATTCAGAGGAGCATGGCCAAAACACTGGTCCTGGGCCTGTACTGACTCACCCTACGGCCCTCTGTGCATTCTGTTCGTCAACTCACCTCGACGCTCCAACTGAGCACCGAGCAGACACAGACCATCACAGCTTCATGATCGACCCAGTACGGCTGGGAATCGATCCAGATTTCCTGGATCGATTCGATTTCGATTCATTAGGTCCCGATCCGATTCGATCCACGATTCGATTCGATTCGATTCGATTCGATCCGATTCGATTCGATTCGATATCGATTCATTGCATTAATATTGCTGGATTAAATAAAAACTCACCCTATTGAAAGACAGCCCCATGTGTGTTTGTGCTTGTATCTGTGTATGTGTAAGAAGGACACACGGAGAGACAAGAGTTCAAATTTGAAAGTAAGGTTATTTATTTTGAAATGAAAACATATCCAGGTTTTATTTGAAGTCTAAATAAAAACTGACATTTGGTGGCCCTCTTTTAGTCAAATAACATACCCAGGGCTGGGTTTCTGACCTCAAAGAAAAAAAAAAGCTCATCAGTCAAGGAACTGTGCTTGACTGATAAGTCAGAGAGTGTATCTAAGTTAGATACACTCTCTGATGCCAAGTTGATGAGATGCGCAAAAAACACCCCATATGAAAATGCCCCGCTAATTGCACTGCTCTCACGATGTTCGCTGCATTATCTGTAACAATTGCAGGGTCTTTGTCAGATATGTCCCATTTCTGTATGGCTTCAGTGAGCAGGTCAGCGAGGTTACTTGCAGTGTGGCTCGTTTCCACTGCTCTGGTCTGTAGAACACTAGAAGCTAGCCTCCATTGTTCGTCAATGTAATGGCACGTAATCGTCAGATATGATATTGTATTTCTAGATGTCCAGCAGTCGCATGTCAACGCTACTCTCTCAGCACAGTGCAGCGAGTTGGCAACGGCATCTTTTGACTTGGCATACATATCTGGAATGACTCTCTCGCTTAGGTGTTTTCGGCTGGGCAAGACGTAGCGTGGCTCTGACCTTTTTACTAGTAGCCGAAACCCATCGTTTTCGACTACGCTGTAGGGGCGGAGGTCTTTACAAATAAAGATTCCGACTCCCTCTGTAAGGCTCAAAGCACGCTTAGACTGCGAGGGGAATTTAACACCAAAAGCACTCGGGGTGATGCCTGGATATATGGTTCCTAAGGTTGGCGGTATTGCCCAGATATTTTATTTCTAGTTGGCACAACTTGCACACTGCGTTTGTTTTGTCCAGCTCATCTCTGTCCCCATACCGTTTGAAGCCGAAGTGTTTCCACACATCCGACTTCATTCCCCGCGGTGCTCTTATATCTGCAGCTTCGTCCATCTTGATATTTCCTTAAGTTTCGTTTTGCCGGGAAGCGCTTCTTATAGTGCTCCTTGCGCGTTGGAGAAAATAGTCCCTTTCGCGTTCAAGAAAATAGTGCAGACACTTATTTAAAAAAATCGATCCACATGTTTTTGGATCGATGACACGTTTTTTCCCCGTGAATCGATATCGAATCGTGGATCGATTTTTTGAACACAGGCTTATTCAATGCATCTACGTGTCTTTGCTCTAACTTTACAACTAGCAGATTGACCGATTTATAGGTCAGTGTGCATAGAAAAGTGTAGTAGGAAGCTTTAGTGGTGGTTACACTGGAGACATTTTTCATAGCCTAACGTTAGCCTAACCTTAGCTTTTTTACTTCTATTTCAAAAATCAATCAAGTGGTGTTCGTATCTTCCTGAACACAAGGTATCATTTATGTTCTGCAATAATCAAAAAATCCAACTGAAAAAAACTCCCACAGACATCTTCTTTATCAGCCTTCAAAGATACATCACTCACTCCCTACAGTGTGTTTTACCTCGTCAAGTGCGTCCTTGATGACAATAAGCACAGGGGAGTCTGTGCTACTGAGTTTTCTGTAGAGGGACTTGAGGCTGGCGCCATGGCGGGACGTACTGTATGCCAGCTGCCAGGTGTGGCCAACTGTCCTGGGGGGAAGCTCCTTACAGAGCTGAGAAAAGATTAGAGCAGGGGAGAAACATGTGAGGGGGAAGTGTGAATATCAACAGAGAGAGCCAGATGCTGTCATCAGCAGGCACACAGGTCACACCTGTGTGTGCGTTAAGAGAAGGGTATTTTAAAGCACGGTGCAATACTGAATTAGCTCGTTGAGCAAGAGAGATTTGGTCATCTCTAAATTAAACCAGGCTGCATGTAGCTCTTGCATAGAGATTGGCTGTTAAATATTTACAACTCCTAACTCTGGAATAGCTGACCGACAAAACTGGACTTGCTAATATATAAGCTGTAGAGAGTCAATATTTATAAAGCCCGAAATTACACATTTTCATGAAAGGAAAATACTCCCCAAAAATGCCATGCTGGAGAAAACATAAATCATCCTTTTCTGTGTGCTATTGATTTTGTCTCGCTTTGTTTCTATTGTTATTGTTTCATTTGAAGTGCGTTTTTTTTTTATGTTTCCTGGTCTTATTCATTAGCTAGTTCAGTTTTAGTCTTGATAATACTGCGGCTATTTTATTGAAATTATTCTAAAAAATGATTTGTCTACATAAAATTTTTTGATTATGACCGTTAAAATGAAAACACGTACAAATCTGGGCTAGTTATTCTGAGCGTCACTCACCTCTCTGACATCTGAAGCTTCTAAAATGTGGCTGCTCGCTACGATATTGTTCAGTCCTTCGGGGTCCCGGTCGATGGCCGGGGTCAGCTTGTCCCCGCTCTCCTCCATCAACACCATCTGCATGGAAACATCGATGCATTCGGTAACAAAACCAAATACACTGAGCCAGTTTGTTCCAGAAGTTTTTGGTGCCTGACAGCTCATTTTTTGCCTTCTCACCTCCCAGTCGTCCCCTGAGCTGCGATGCCTCTGGAACACCTCCTCTTCCTCGTCCTCGTCCTCCTCCTCTTTGTCCTCAATCAGCACGAACTCCTCTTCGTCGCGGTTGGCCTCCCCGTCTTCCTCCACTCCCTCGAGGATACACAAGTCTGGTCGACAGTGTGTAAGGTAGGCATACAGCTCGTCGGAGCTGTGGGGGGGAGGCAAGAGAAAAGCATTCCCTCAGACAAACAACCCCAGCAGCTGCGTCAACATTACCATGAGGAGATGATTCAACGCTTTCAAAGCGCTTGTATGTACACATTCTCAAATCAGTAACTCTCCTTTCACTGAGGTGGACTTTTTGATTAAGTGTTGCACCCAGCAGCTTTGGTAAAGGAAAGTTACTAGAACTACTAGAAGTTTTTGCAACTAAAGCCTACTTGAAGTATCAAACATAAAAGTCCTCATCATGCAGAGCCCTGTCAGCATTGTATCATTATCATCATATCATTGGATCATCAAAGCAGTAGTAAGGGATAACCTGTCAGTCATCACCTTCTTACTTTCAGGTTGATGGAAAATCAGGTGAAGTTTTGAAGGCCACCATTTTCATTTTTGGGTGAACTTGTCCTTTAATGTTGCAGCTTCCATAATGGTGCAGATGTTTTTGGTTTTTTTTAAACTGATCACATACTTCGGGGATAAAATCTAAGGAGTGGCTAAAGCTGTGAATTAAATGGGGTGGAGTTCAAAGTGCAATATTCCCTCTGAAATGCAGAAGAACACAAGTATACTGTAGCATAAAATATGACCAGAGCAGAGATATTTCCCAGAGCAAACTGTTATTGCTTAAAGTAACCTTTGTACTCCTAGGTGAAGGTAGTGTTGATGTTTTTATAATGTGCACTGAGCGACGAGAGATTGGTAAACAGAGGAAGTAAATATTCAACTGGAATGACCAGTCTGAGCATCACAAGTGGATGGAAAATGTCCATGCTGGAGACAGCAAGCTCAGCTGAGGAACACGCAGCCTATCGAAACCGACGTGTGCTGTCTTTCCAAAGCTTGTGCTTGGGCTTGGAGCGTACAAAAGTTTTAAACATAAAACCAGATTTAAAAAGTGGATGTGTGGCATTCGACTGGAAGATGCAACTGAGCCGCATTACGGGAATTGTAGGATCCAGTTTGACGCATTCAAGGGACTAACGCTCAGAACATCTCAGCACTCAAAGACAATACCATCAGGTGGCAGTGCAGTTATGCCAACCGCTGTTATGATAAAAACATTTCATAGGTGTGTTTTTGACCATTTGCACACTCAATTGGCCAAAAAGCCACTGGCCCCTGTGAGTGATATTATTGTACAAACACTGTTGTTGTTGTCAGTGCTTTAGTAGTCACTGCACCTGTCTTGTGAAAGGGCGAGCCAGGCTTCCCTTCTGGGTAACGTTTTGGCCGACCCCAGCTGAAGGCTTCCTATACCCTTCTTCTTCCCTGCAGACGGCTGAACCCGCAGCCGCACAAACATCAGACTCCCTGGACTGCCCGCCGACGACCTCCGAGGCCCTGAAAGTAAACATGGAGCGATGGTAAAGAAAACAAGCACGGGAAAAATCTCTCAGACAGACCGTGGATCACACTCGTACCTGCAGTATTGCTCTTCACAGTGGACTTGTCTTTTTCATCAAATCGCTGCAGGTTACTCGCTGCCTCTTGACCTCCACAGCAGAAGGTGGCGGCGCTGCTCAGGACGGCCACACCCAGGACGCCTACAGACGCCTCTGACAGCACCTCCAGCGGGCTGCTGTTCAGCTCCTCCTCAGTCTCCGCCATGTCTCTGCTCTCAGCCTCCTCTTCCTCCGCAGAAGCCTCTTTGGTCAGGCTCAGATCCAGAGATAGCTCTGATGGAGCCGCAGACTCCCCCTTTGGGTCTGGGACGCCATCTGTTTGCCTTTTGGCACTTCTCAACTTCTGGAAAATGTTCTTTCCTTTTTTCCTAAAACCCCCCCCCAAAAAAACAAAAAAAAAACAAAAAAAAAAACAAGCAAGAGCAAGAATAATTACTTGTATGGACTTTTCATGTACTCTGTAGTCTGTATGCTGCAGAGGAGAAAGCGGATCCTAGCTGACCTCTGCTGGGACTTGGTGAAGTGAACATGTGAGATGTCAGAGAAGAAGGAAACAGATGCCAGACTGTCAACGGAGCATGACAGGAGGTATTCCTCACAGCCGTGTTCCTTCACCAGGGGGTGTGTCTTACACGGGTCAAAGAAGATCTTGTTAGAAGTCACTAGCAGGATGCCTGAAACCACACCCTGACAGAGCCAGACAGGAAACACTGATGATAATCTACCAATGTCCACAGCTAAAGAGAACAGATCAGATATAAGTGGCGTTCAGACACACACACACGCACACACACCTTGCGGTCTGTGATGTAGCGACAGAACAGCTTGAGGTACTGCATGGCCTCGGGTCCCTCGCCCTGACAGCACTCTGGTGGCAGAGCCAATAAGCAGAGCTGTCCGTCAGGCATCGGCACCGCCTCCACATCCTGTCAGCGTCACATATTGTATCAGAGTTAACAACAAGATGTGCCTCATGATGGAATAAGAGCTGATACGAGTAGGATTAACTATTCCAGTCATTCGTTTTAGAAAATATTCCAACAATTTACTGGTTCTTTTTTTAACAAATGGAAATGTTTGTAGATTTTCTTTCTTTTTTTTTCTAATGTTGTAAACTGAACGTATTTGGGTTTTAGACTGTTCACTCAGGCCTGGCAATTGGAAGGTTGTTATTTTTGTGTTTGTTGTGCTATTTTATGATTCGCTGAGGCAAATAAAATCAGACGATTAAAAATACAAGGTAATAAAATCCCTGGCATAATAACAATTGGTTTATCACCAATAATAATTGTTAGTTGGAATGTTGGTAACCACAAGATTTGTGCACCCCTAAACCACGCTGTCATGTTTGTGTCTGTCCCTGAGATCAACCTGCTCTCTGCGCTGTAATATTTTGATGACTGTGTCTTGTTTTGGTGCTTGTTTCCACAGCAACACACTCTGTTTATTTGATCCATTATAAAACCCCATTTGTCTTCACCACAGCTAATCACGGTCTAATAACTGGAAGAAATGCACGATGAGCTCATTGAGATGAACAGACAGTGATGTGACACAGTGGGGTTAACAACAGAGGATTCTGCTTCTTCGCTGTTGATTGCTGTGTTTTAACAAAAAACTAAAATGATTTATTGGCTGTGGAGCATCTGCATCACTCCTACTCACCTCTGAATGTCACATTACTAATTTCCTTTTCTCAAGAATGAAGCTAATACAATCACCAATAGCTGATAACATACACACCAATTATTTCACATTTTTGTATCTTAAAAAAAAGAAGCTCCTAACCTGTAGTGTGCGCACACCTGAGGGTGAGACAGGCTTGTTATACAGTATAGCTTGCATCCCTGCGTCTTTTTCAACAATGGGATTATCTTTCCTGAGCTGAAGTGTGAAATGTCACGTTACTTTGCCACCTAAAGCCTCTAAATTCAGAGGTAGATAGAGGATTTATTTTGTCCAAACTAGAGGTGACTGTGGAAACGCTAACCAAGTGTGCTTTGGTATACTCTAAAACACTACGTAACCGACCTAACACTGGTTCATTCTGATGCATTAATGCAGCACTGACTCAAGTTGGAACTAGTTATATCTGCTTTATTTACAGCTGGTTTAGTTGACTGTATTCCACCAAAGAGTCGTGACACAAGAATACGAGGGCTCATTAACGGATAATTAATGGAGTAATTCATTTTTGTGGACTTTTCTCTATTCTTTGTAATAGTTTAAATAGTTACTTCAATAAAATCCTCTGAAAACTGTAAAGGGGAACAGAAAAAAACTCTCTGTAGCGACAAGTGAAAGTGGCGAAAACCAGTGATTTAATCACTGCCAGTGTAATGTATCCATGCAGCTTATCATCTTGTATGTAAAATGTTATAAAATCCTCATAAAATCTTGATTTTACCCTCATAAATTCTAAATATGAGAAGTAAATTGTAACTACAGTTGTCAAAGGAAGTGGAGTAAAAGTACAGCACTCCTTTCAGAAGAGTCACTGAGTACAAGTATAAAGGGTTAAAGTAGCATACAATGGAAATTCATATCATATTCATATAAAACTGAAGTTAATTGCTGTTCACTTCAGTTACACTTACACTTATCCAAAAAGAAAATCCAGAACTAGTGCTTCCTAAGTGATTATGTAATGTGTTTTTCTACTCACCAGTAGTTTGTCATATTCTGCCTCTGGTGAGGGGGACTGAGGCTGAGCAGCAAGTGTATCCAAAGAGTCCCGATCCGCCTCCACCTCTCGCTTCAGGTTAGCATCTGAGTCCGAGTCCAGTTTTGGTTGAGGCGATCCTTGACCGGCAGAGGGGTGTTTCCCCTTCGGGACAAGAAGCTGCTTCAGAGTGGAAGCCATGATAAGAATAGCTCTGACATTGAAATACATAAGACCTGGTGACACGAGTGACTACTTCCTCTTTCTACAGGCCTGCATTTCCCCTCCCATCTTTGTTTGTAGTCACATCTTTGCTCCTTGTGACACATGAGGGTGGAGAAATAAGTATCCTTACAGCTTCTATGTGACCACAACATGACAGTGAGAAAAGACTGCACCTTGTCAATCTGAGATTGCCCATGAAGATTACAGGGTGAGGTACTGATTGCATGAAAGGCTTCAAGATACAGCAGCATGTTGGCTGCCCATAGGTAAAGGCTGACGAGCTCACGAGAGACCTTGTTTTGCATTTCAAATACAGCAGCAGCACACAGAGAAACCTGTCATTTCCATCCTTTCACACACACACAGCACACGCAACGGGTTTCAGCTGCCATCATGCGCTCGAAGTCGGCTCTTACCTCTCTGGAGATGAGGGCAGCAGACGAGGAGGGCAAGTTCAAGGAGGATTGGGATGGACGGTGACCCATTTTGCCCTCTTCTGTCGAGGACACGGCGACACCGCTGAACTGAGATGACACGCTGAACACCGTGTCCCCAGGGAGACCCTAAAACCACGAGAACATTTTCAGTAGAAGCTTGAATCTGAGCGCCTATACCCTTGTGTAAGATGGAGTTTGTTTCGCATCCTTCAAAAACAAAGATTTGTTCTACTGAGAGAAATCTTGCAGTATGCTGTTCTCTTTTCTTAAAGGTCAATAAATGTTACATTTAAGAGCGCTGGTTTCACACAATTACATGCTCAGGTTACCGCCGCAATTTGCTGCGCCGATCTCACTGCATGCTTGAGCTGCAAATCCGCTCAACCATGTGGGAACCAGGTGAAATTTGATGTTCAACTGCAAGTCAGGTATATTATAGTGTTTAAGCATCCGTTCCACAACCACCTTCCACTGACAGATGGACCCATCGACCCAAATTAGATTACCAACGCCTGACAGATTACGTGGCCACAGAAACACCGCGTGCTGGCGTGTGGGTGTAAGCGCGTGGATGTGCTCTCATCTGGGCGCGATCTATATGCGTTGGTACGTATAGTACATCTGTGCTGCCCTACAAAGCCGGAGCCCTGTAACTACAACTTTGGGTCACAACTGAGTTATGACTGAAACTGAAGCTTTTAAATGTCTGATTTATGTTACGATGAAGCGTCAGTGTCACTCTGTCTTAGAGCAGAAAAAACAAAGGAAGGACCATGTCAGTGTAGTCACTGAGCTCTGCCTTGGTTTCTGCAGCCTGTGACAGCTGCATGTCCAGACAGGAACTAGGTCATATTGAATGAGTGCATTGAATTCTGAAAAACAGGCATGACACTAAATATGTCAAGCGTAAATAGGTTCAACTTCATGACCTATCACTTGATAAGCAGCTGAAGTCCTTCATTTTAATCTCAACATTCTTTTTTAAGTGTTTACATTTTATTTTTCAGTTATAACCATTGTTTTATTAATATTATTATTGTCATTGCCCATATTAACTCATATATTTTTTCTTTTAAATATCATTTATTTTGATAATTACCCATAACACTGTAAACTGTCTTTGATTGATTTGTATTCCGTATGAATCAAGTGTTTCTGCTCTTAAATCTACCCTCAAAATAGAAGCGCGTCTCAGAGTAACGCAAACCAACAACCAAAAACAGTGTTCTGGAGGACATAATAATTGTAAATTGTAATTGTAAATGTTAAAATACCGACTTTGAATTTCATCCCTAAACTTTACTGTGACCCTTGATCACAATTTCCTGAAAAACTGACACCGTCACCGTTTCGTTTTAGCTGGGTGTAACCAATATACCCGCAACTGAATGAATGCACGTCCTCTTCAGCTCAGAAAAGTTCAATTCCATGTCACTATATACATTTGTAACAGAAACCGCAAAGAGCTGATGACTTCAGAAAAAAGGAAGACGGGAATAAAAGCTTACTATGAACGAGGACGATGTGGTAAATTTCTAAGCAAAGGTCGAACAAGTCAGACTAGCGCTCTTAGTAATGAGCACTAGCGCCCTTTTTCAGAGTTGACATAATAAACAGGCAGATAGAAGTATAAAAACCCAGCTCAAAAATACCTTAGAATAAACATTCCTCCAGTGGTATTTGTTGAAGAGGCTCTGAAACAGACTCTGTTTCCCCATAGTGTCTGACAAACGGCTCTGACTGACACCCTGAACCTTGGGCGCTCTTTATCAAACCCTTTCAAGGCCATAAATTATGTAACCAATTACCAGCCTCAACATTCTTGCGCTAACCGGATGATTTATAGATGCAGTGATATATCTCTGTCCAGCTTCCCAGTTCTCCTCTTACCTGTTCCCAAGGCTGAGTCCCTCGGTGCACGCAATGAGTTGGATAAACTCTGGAAAGACAAAAGACAAAAAAAAATCCAAAAACATGTGACTCACCCCGCTGCCTGAGCTGTCATCTGACGGTCCACTCAAAGACTTTTGTTTCACGGCCGCATTGTTGAGATCCCATGAAGTCCCTGTGAGCAACAGAAAAGATCCGTTTCTGTCACAGCGTCCTGAACGCAGCACAAGCCGTATCGTCACTTCCTAACAGGATTACTGTACGCCTGTCGCTCCTCTCAGTATGAAAATAACTTCATGCAAAGACATGAAAATGCCAGCAGGCTCAGTATGAGAATCATAAAATGTAAATTCAAGTTTCTCAGCCTGCTCCCTGCCCAGAGGACATCCAACAGCGGCACAGTACCTTGCAGGTAGTACTGCCGCAGTTTGGGGTTTCTGATGTGGGGGATGTGGTTGAGAGGCCGGCCCACAGCGGGCTGGTTCTGACGCTGGCTGCTGGCGTTTGGCCTCGGCGTCACGCGGGCCTGAGGCTGAGTCTCCCATGGCCCCTTAGCGAACTGTGGAGGCTGAGAGACCCCTGGAGGGAGCTTGGAGCCCAGCCTGGGGAAAAAAAACC
This sequence comes from Sparidentex hasta, assembly GCA_030272975.1. NCBI lineage: Eukaryota > Metazoa > Chordata > Actinopteri > Spariformes > Sparidae > Sparidentex > Sparidentex hasta. The sequence goes on along the minus strand of JARJLU010018517.1, from coordinate 6,783 downwards.
AGATAAAATGCAGATATCAGTACACTCAAATTTAGTCACATCTGCACCAGAGCTGAAATGACTGACCAATTGCTCAACAAGCTGATTGAAAGAGAAGCTGATTGAAAGAGAATTCATTGCCAGTTATTTTGGATCATCGATTCTTCATTTCAGTCACATTTAAAGCATGAAACTAATTCAATTCTTTCTTCTTAAATGTAAGGCTTTGCTGTTTTTCCTTGGTGTTTATGAGTGTAAATCAAGCGTGTTTGGTTTTTTTTGACAAATGAGTCAGACTGAAGACGTCACTTTAGGCTCTAGAAGATCTAGAATTTTCACATTTCCTAGGACATTTTGCTGACCCAAGTCAAGAATAAGCAATTCACCGTGGAAATAATCAGCAGATTAATGGATAACTGAAACAATGATTAGCTGCGGCCCTAATCTGAACACACACGTTTGCATCTTAGAATTGTATTCTAAGAAAAGTGAAAGCAAGTCATAACTAGCTTAACAGAAACAAAGGTGTTTTAAAGTTGAAAATTCAACCTCAAACAGAATTAACATTTCAGTTGCTACAAAATATTAATTTTGTCATTGATAACTGTCTTTTCTAAAAAAAAATTTATTTCTAATGAATAAATCAAATAGACATAAAAGTGAAATGATTGCAATTCCCCTTAACTGTCAGTGACATATTTCTATATATTAACATATATATACATATTAACTGTTGATGGATTAGTTTATATAGTGTTATTATAATGATTCAGACAAACATATATATTGGCATCCTTGTATATATTGTCTGATATGTGTTAATATAATTCTCTTTTATTTTTTTTATTTTTTTGGAGTACATTTTGAAATAATTCTACCTCCAATACATACATTTGTCACAACTGATGATAACTACATTCGAGGCATCGTCGCATAAGGGATGTGTATATCACTTGATAGATGGATATCTAATTCTTTTACTCCCTAGTATCAGTAGCCCCATTCACACTGCCCTTTCATTGCAGGAGTCTGATTCTCCCCATCGGCATCTGTGTGAAAGTTTCAGAAGCAGAGAGGAGGGGAGGCAGTTTTGCTGCAACTCTGATGCTCCTCCGGAGGTGATATCACAGTCGCAAAATAGTCGTGAGCTCCTTTACTGTCTGTCAAATTATTACATATAACAAAACTGTAACAACAAAAGATTTGGCCAAAAGTGTCAGCCAAATCTCACAGTCTTAGGTTATTTCTGCACATATCATCTTCGAATAAATATTTCCCTCTAGTTTTCCCCAGGAATTAGAGGATTCATCGCTCATGTGAGGTGTGAATAACTGTATAGCTCAGCAACGCCGTGTCTGATCAGAGTTATTTATAGGGGAGTGGGTGTCGTCTGCGATGGCCAGGAAAGTGCCAGAGTTCCTGGCAACATGCTGTAGCTCTCCCCCACATGATGCTATGTGATGGAGTCCTTCAGTGACAGTGGATGAAAACAGCTGAAAGAAAATGTGTGTTTTAAGCTAAAATATGACCAGAATGGTGAAAGACCTGATTGTAGCTCCTTAAATCTGAGGAGCAAACACCGGCCAAAGCGGTCACATGCGTGCTTAGAGCTTTCCCCCCTTTCTTTTCTCCCCAGTAATCCAGGCAGCGGACGAGGCCTGACCTGGTCTTGACGTTGCCAAAGTAGCTGGTCCTGGTCTTGTCCCTCTGGGGCTCGTGGTCCATGGCTCCTAGAGTCTCGGGCCTCCTCACAGACTGAGCCATTTTCTGTGCTTCTTTAGTTCGATGCTGGCAGCGGTGGCAGTCGCAGGCGGATGAGGGGCTCAGCTGGCATCCTTCCTCTTCCTTTTAGTCCTCATGCCTTCCCTTTGCCCCAGTTATAGCACCTACACAAGGCAGCACAGTCATAAAAATACTGTGGGCTGATTTTTACAAACATGGGGTAAAAGTTCTACCTGTGGCCACATGACCCCCATCAGGAAGTGGTGGTCATTTAGCAGAGTAATGGAGCCAGTTTACAATTCAATTACACAGTCAATCAATCCACAATTACTGTGTGTGTGTGTGTGTGTGTGTGTGTGTGTGTGTGTGTGTGTGTGTGTGTGTGTGTGTGTGTGTGTGTGTGTGTGTGCGAGCGCGCGCGTGTGACTGTGCTTCAGATCAATTTGTCTGAGCTTGGGGATCAAGGTGGGACAAGTGAGGCTGTTTGCACTCACTGTTTAAAACCTGCATATGGACAATATTACACATCAACAGATGCTCTGAGATGGATCAGATTCTGTATCCCAGCTGAAAGTAAACGTGCTGTGAAACTGTGCTTAAAACCATCACCATCACAATCCATCCGGCTACATCCTGGGAAAGCCTAAATTTGGCAACTCATGACACATCTCGTCGGGCGTCTGTCATCTCTGAGATGTTTTCTTTTAGCGCTGCTCCGAATCCTTCGCATGAACTCGGGTCAGCTGTTTAAATAATTACCACATTTCGCTTCCTGTAAATGCCGGAGGTGAAACGATCGGCGTGGAGGATGAGAGCAGTTTTGACGACATCAAGAGAACGATCGAGACTGCTGCAGAAAAAGCATTACATCAGCGCCCCAACAGAGATGAAGAGGGGAGCATCAGGTGAGGTGGGCGGTAGTAGCTTCACCTACCTGTGTGTGTCTTACTCGGGGATGCAGACGGGCGGCGGTCATATGAGCGCGTCTTCATATTGCAGTGTTATGATATCACTGCAGACAACAGTAGCAAGTTCAATAATCAAGCTCCGCCCAGAGCTTAAAGCGCTGACGCGACGTTTGTCAAGATAGTTCCCCCCTCGCCCGGCACGCAACAGCGAAGGCGGAAGTAGGTGGGAGGGAAACATCTTGTGTTTTCAGACATCTTACCACATTTTCTTTCTTTCTTTCTTTCTTTCTTTCTTTCTTTCTTTCTTTCTTTCTTTCTTTCTTTCTTTACTGCAGATGTTTATTAAAATTCATTTCTTTCTCATTGAATTTGTATTGTTCACTAACAGTGCTATCTTTTACCTGTGCCTTGATGTTTGCAAATGTACTTGCTTTGCAAATAAAAACAGTGGCTACAAGTGTTTGACATGCATCAGAAAAAAAAGAATTCAAAGTTATAAAGCACAGAAACATAGATGGAGATACATTCTCAGTAGCATCTTGACGCTAATGTAGACGGATCAAATCTGGTCATTTATTTTGTTTTTCTGGCATTAGAGACATTGGGGAATATAAGTAGCAACAGATAAATATCCTACACTTCACACTTATGTGGCAGCTTAAAATGCAGTAAAAGAACATGATATTGTGATATTATTATGATTTTTTTTTTGTTTTAAATATGGCAGTGGTAGTAATATGTCGCTACCATTGTATTTCTGAACCAACTATAAAAAAAAGTTTATTCAAGTTTTGAATCGTATCTTTATGTTTCAAATACTTTTTACAACTACCATAAACATTATTAACTTTTTGCAATACTGGTGACAATAGAACAACGTTGTGGGCTTATATTTCAAGTCTTTTACACTCAATTATCAAAGACACCCAAATTGTGTTCTTATCTTGATGATTGAAGGCATTATAGGTATGTTGTACCACACAGAATACATTTAATAGTTTGTCTTCAATGGCTTGTCAATTAGGATTTATGAATATTTATTGTTGTTATTATCATGATTACTATTATTATTATGTATTTACTTATTTATTTGCAATATTCACGTGTACAGCACTGCTCAGCTCCACCTGCAGGGGGCGCTCCTGTGTAAGTTCTGATATGACAGCAGACGCTCACGGAGCTCCAGCCAATCAAAACACAGGGAAAGGACGAGCAGGCTTCCGGCGTCATGAACGACAACACAACTGTAGTCTGAAAGACGTAGAGGAGAAGCTGCGACTTGCTAACGCTTTAAACGGGTAAGCTTTCCCAGATACACCCCGAATTCATTGTGAGTCGCGCTTTTGCAGCATTAATTACATTCAATGAAGATAAAAGATACACATACTGAAAATTAGCGACGTTGACGGACAGTTGAGGGTCAGTCAAGGGGGTCGTTGTTGGTGTTGCTAAAGCTAGCCGACGGTTTAGCTACCGGCTAGTGAGCTGAGCGAAGCTGTTCCCAGCCGCGACACTAAAGCCATCTTTTCTGGCGTTCATTGTGTTCTTGTCAAGTTAGTTAATGTCGGGACTGTGGCGGTAATATATAGTCAGTTGTCTGAAATTTAAGACATGATTAGCTAGGTGGGATATGTTAGCACGGATGATTTTCCCCTGTTTGATCCAACCACGGTGAGATGATGAAGTTGCACCAACATTAGCTAGCTCGACGGGTTTTGATAATAATTAATTCATCATTAAATTCTCCGGTTGTATAACTTATAAAGTCAACAGTGCTGAGTGCTGATAATTCATTTTAGTAAGTATCTTTTTTAGTGATGTATGCATGGGTGTGACATCTAATATATAAATATTATATTGTAAAATGCCTAGATTGCTGAATGTAATGCAATGTAAATATCAGCTTAAAATCAGACAGAATAACCAAGCACAAGCTATAACCAAGCACATTTTCACATTCAGAAGGCGCATCTTTCACATGTGTATTGCTTGAAATAATGCCTCATTAGACAGTCATCAAGATGATTATTTGATCTTGATTAATTAGCTTGATCATTTCCTGATTATTTGTTTTAAGTCAGTGAAGTGATACAGTGTTTTCCTCCTGCATGTTTCTCTGACAGATGCTCAAACTACTCACTACTTTAAATCCCAGGAGTTGGCAGTTGTACGGACATGGCATCTGTTAACTGAACTGTCCCTATTTAAGCCACTGCTAACACCAAGAGTTGGTGTGCAACCTCCCAGTGAATGAGACATCCCGCCATCAGCATGGAAACAGACACAGTAAGTTTCACCTCCTGGCTGATGATGTCTTGATGATGTCTTCTTAACACTTTTTAACTTGAAAGTTTATTTCTCACACATGATTGTGCAGTAAATTGCAGTGTTAGTGATGGTATTAAAGTATTGTGCTTTGTGTAGAGACTGTTTTTTTTTTTTAAACATTTGCCTTACAGGAAGTTATTCCTATCTGGCAGAATAAGCCTCATGGATCCACCCGCAGTGTTGTGAGAAGAATAGGGTCCACCCTTCCACTCAAACCACCACAAAGGGCATGTTTTCAGGTAAATATCAGATCCCAAAATCCAGCACAGTACACTTTATCTGCTAATTATATTCCCTTATTATTATAATAGAATTGATTGTTTATACTACATTAATCATTGTCCTTGTGTATTAGGAACTACCGGGGTTGTCCCCTATTCGGCCTATGGATGGACCTATGGTTCCTACATTGGCAGACATAGCTTGGATTGTCGCAGATGAAGAAGAGACATATGCCAGAGTGCGGTAAGTGTCCAGTCAAACCCAAAGAGACATCCACTAAGGTTATGGACTGGTGCCAATTCACTTCTCCATTATCTCAGACTGTCTGTTCCCCCATCTTGTTAGATGCACACGACCAGCCTAAAGAAATGCAGTGTAAGGTTATGATGTCCTGGTTTTCTTGACACTGTGTCTGAGAGATGCTGATTCAGTTATATGCAGATTTTTGCAGCTGTCGTGGTGGAAGCTGCACATTATAAGCTTAACAAAGATAGAATTTATTGCAGTGCTACTGGACTGTGCTGTACCTGTAACAAACTGCTGGAAAAGTAGAGCAGAGGGAGAGAGAGGTATCAGATGACATGGACTGCTGAATTCAACCCTTTGAGTTTTGGTATTAATAATTGTTGCTGTTTAGAAATACTAACTTCCCACTCTTTTGTTCACAGGAGTGACTCCCGTCCACTGAAACATGAGTGGCGGCCAACGCCTCTCCTGGTGCTCCACAGGAACTCATCTGTGCCCAACTTCCGCCGCGAGGGCAAAAGGATGGAGGGGCTCAGGAAGCCTGGGGTGACGGCGCTGAACCGCACTACTGCCCTGCAGGACGAGCTCAGCAGACTTCGCGCACAGATCGCCAAGATTGTGTCAAGTGACTCTGGTAAGTAACCAAAGCAAGAATTGCAGTGTAAACATTGCCTGGTGACACATTTAACATGCCGCCCTCCTCACTGATACGTCACACTACTTAATGATTCATAAAGATGCTTCAAGTAGTGTAGATTTAAAGTTGCTTTATTGAGCCCATGTTTCAGTGCTGTGTTACTGTCCTCATGTGACTGTGATCCTTTTGTTGCCAAGTCAGCTGCCCTGATTCTCATAAAGCTCTTTGGTACTAAGATGTCTTGGCATCAGTTTCTAGGTCAGTGACAAAACATAATCTCTATGGTTCAGTGGCGATTGGGTATCAATTAGGGGTGTCACGATTCTCCAAATCCTCGATTCGATGTGATTTTCGATTTTAGGGTCACGATTCGATTCGATTCTCGATTTTTTTTTTTCTTTTTCTTACAGCACAGAGGTCTATGCCATTTTCAGACTATTCTAGTCTACGATCATTGGTTTTATTCATCAAATTTTGTACAGTAAATCTTATTTCAACAGATGGGCTACATATAAGTGATGCAATTTCCATAATGTATCACATTAGGCACTAATGGTCAAATTTAAATAATTTATTTACAATATAAAGGTAACAATCTTGTTCTCAGTCAAGTGGAAAACAACAAAGACAAACATAACAATAATAATAACAAAAATGGGAGGTCACAGATGGTGCCTGGCAACAAATGTGCTACAAAACTAAATAAATAAATAAATAAAAAGTATAACAGTCATGTCCAGA